>APFE030618233.1:0-38840 GCA_000404065.3 Pinus taeda
TATTGAGCTTGAGGTGTTGTGTTCTAATGCTTGGAATAGCCGAATCTAACTGCAGTTGTATCATCATTATCATCAAATTAGATAACATGTAATCCTATCCTCTCCAAACCTAATTGTGAATTCAAGACATTCCAGGTCCCGCAAGAAACTTACCATCGGTCGATCTATATCTCAAAGCACAGACCCCACAGTTTTAGGCTCACTTTTGATTTCTTAGTGGAAATTGTGGCATACGTATTATGCTCAATAATGAATGTCAAGTAGGGTGAGAATTTGGTGTGTTTTGTACTTCTGCAAAATTAGTCAACAATTGCACCTGGTAAAAAGTTATTGGACTAAGGAAGACGAAAATATGACTTTTTGATTGGTTGAATCTGCTGAGTGAAACCCATCATAGGAACACCTTCGTTGTAATTAGTTAGAAAAATGAAACATAAAGAATAAAGGAAGTATGCATATAAGAAGTTATGAGTTGTTATTGTTAATTTATGTGGATGATGTTTTGTTATTAACAAATAATAGAAATACTTGTGATATAAATTTATTCATTTAATATAATAGTGACATTTTCTTCTTAGGTAATATCATTGTTATTATTAAAACTCTTGTGTAGAGAAATAAACAACCATGAGTATGAATACCCTCTATTTTATACATAATAAATGAATAAAAATATAGTAACAAAAACAATTTTATATGGTTGTTGTTTGAGCTATAGAGTTAGTTAAAGAATCCTGAAAGAAGGTTATATATTCTATAAATAGTAAATGAAAAAAATAGGAACAATGACAATTTTATTTAGTTGTTGTAGGTGTGTTACAGAGTTAGTTAAAGAATCATAGAAAAGGGTTGGAATCATTAATAATTGTGCTTATTAAAACAATTATGGATTATACAAACTAACTACTCTAAGTTTAGAAAAACGAACAATAATTTATTATATATATGATTAAATTTAATCATAAAAATGTAAATAAATACAAATAAAAATTATTTACTCATATAAAAGTTAAGCCAATGTTATATGTCTCACATAGAATTAGAAAACCTATAAAAAATATTAACTAATAATACTTGTGAAGGAAAACTTGTATACATAAAAATATAAACTTTATAAACCAAAAAAATGAGAACAAAGTAAATGTAACAGAGATTCTATAAACATTTTTTTGTTCTCCATCCAACGTAACTTTATTCTATATATCCATAGAGCATATAATGTTTGTCCCTCTCCATTTGTCCCTCTCTATAATCTTATTTGTCAATATAGAATGAATGGATATGGAAAGTGCACTTTGGACACAAAGTAAAGATGGAATAAAATTTCCATGAGCCTTTGTGTTTTTGTGTAGATGTAATCATGTGCAGCTAAAGTACTCCAATTTAACATTCTTTTTTATCCTCATTTTTCTCATGCCATTATGCAATGTTTACAACCAAAGTCAATGTGATGCAATTGAAACAAGAAAAAAGATTAGGAAACAACCAAATATTTGTTTTGTAAATAGTTATGGCTTAGAGCCATGCAGTTGTGGAAGGCAACCAAACCAAAAAAACAATTATATTAACCCAATTTTTTCTAAATTTCATAATTCACTTTCTCCTCTTTTATATATATAATAAACCATTATTATATGTATAGTCACTATATATATATAGATATATATATTATTCCTTATTTATCAATAATATGATGTTTTTATCACAATATTTAATTTAATATTTATTTAATCCATAGAAGACGGCCAAGGGGAAGTAGATGATTGACTACAATATATAGGATGATTTCAAAAATATTTGTCACATAATTTAAAATTCCACACAATTAAAAAACATATCAAATATCCCCTAGATACCAAGTAGATTTAATTCACTCATATATTTGGATGTTTGGAAAAATTAAACATAATAAAAATTCCACACATTTTAAACATGACAAATAGGTTAATTTTTTTTATTTTTTTTTTTAAATTATAGTAACCATTACTAAGTTTTCACATTTACACTTTACTCTTACATGTTAAAGTGTTGAAGAAAGCATATTTATTTCCATTTTTTTTCTTATTCATTTTTTATGCAAATATTTGTTTAAATTATGGTGGGCAGTAACTTCAATGGTAAATAGATTATTTACGGTTGTATGAGCTATTTTCATGGATGTTAATTTTAGGTGGGTTTCCTAAGAAGCTTAACAATGAAAAATCATGGCACAAATATTTAAAAATCACGGCATAAAAATTTCAACTACATCTAAAAATCATGGAAAAAAAGATCTGAGAATGTTATCCACATGGCACAAAAGTTGCAATAAGACCTTCAAAGTTATGGTCCAATAAAAAATTTGATTTTTTTTCAATAACATTAAAAAATAAATGTTTATTTTTCAAAGTTAAACATTATAATTTGAATTGGTCAATGCTAAACTAATAGTAGTCAATAGACAAATTGATTGCTAGAGTCCTCCCTTGGCATGGACTAATAAGAGGAGTGACTAGAGTCTCAAATAAGAGTTTTTTTTCTTTAATCCCAAATCCAAAACTCTATCAACTTACAATTGGTTTCAAACCTACAATAATCTTTCCAACCTCCATTTATCTTTCTCTCTCTCAGAGACATATGAGATGATAATTTTATTAAAATTAATATTATTACTATTATATTATTTGCCCAAGAAAGAAAGTTGCTTTATTTTAAGTCTAAGAGCTAGAGTGAGGTTGCTTGTAGCAACCCACTCACTTAAGAATTTATAAAGCTCAATACCAATACAATAATATTCATAAGCACAATAAGTGAGTACGAGACAATATTCATCAAAATATTATAGGCTCATAGTAGTTACAGGAATAATCTTGAAAAAAAAACCACACTTAAATCAAAATCCAATAAAATTATAATTATTAGATTATTATATACCGTTGAATAAAATTAATATAATAATTGATAAAATTAATAAAATTATATATAATTTGATATATAAAATAATAATTTTAAAAATAAACTCAACTTTCATGAGAAAAAATGTTTTAATTATTGAAAATAAAATTTCCCAATATTTTAATTAAATTAACCATGTCCGTGGTTGATTCATCGAAGTACCTTACATTTTTTACGAATATTAAACTACCTTACGTTCGTACAAATATTCTTGATGGTTAAACCACTAAAGGAAACAACAAAAGAAAGCGCGTGACACCTCAAAAGAAAACAACAAACAACGCTCAGTGAACGCTGACTGAAAGGCCAACACTAAATGCCGGATATGTACGCATTGAAAGCGAAGAGGTTTAAGAGAGTATGTAGGGGTCTACGATATTGAGATTTTGAGGGTTGGCAATTGGCGCGGAAGAAAGTGGGTGTGATTCTGTTAGGTGTGAACAAGCTGTTGCTAAAATCTCTCGGCAATTGGCGTGCGAGGTAGGTGTAAATTAGTTGGCTGTGAACGAAGAGTTTAGATTTTGGTCCAACCGCCGTGCTGCTGTAACAGATAAGAATAGTGTGTCGATGTGTAATTAACAAAGCCAACCAATGACTATTGTAGCATTGGCGGCGGAGTTACGGGATTATCGCCGTGATTTTCGCTATCTGTTTCATGTGTCGTATTTTTCGTTATCTTTTCAATCTGAGTACACAACTAAATGAAAGGATGCTTTATGTTTTTGTTTAAAAGTTGATTAAGATTCGTTAAAATTGTAAGTTTGAGTTGTGTAATTAAAGTTTTTTAAGATTCGTTAAAATTGTAAGTTTGAGTTCTGTAATTAAAGTTTTTAAGATTGGTTAAAATTGTAAGTGAGTGAAAAAGATGTTTTATGTTTTTTTTAAAATTTGATTGAAATTTGTTAAAATTGTAAGTTTGTGTTGAAAAGATGCTTTAGGTTTTTGTTAAAAATTTGATTAAGATTCGTTCAAATTGTAAGTTTAAATTGCATAATTAAAGTTTTTAAAATTTGTTAAAATTGTAAATTTGAATCGCATAATTAAATTTTTTATGAATAAAATGTATTTAATTTAATAATCAAAAATTATAATATGGAAAAGAATTATGGATTAATATTTTAAGTATTAATAAATTTCCAAACCTGTAATATTAATTTAAATAAATAATTAATCTTATAATTCTAAAATAATGATTAATCTATACGATGAATTCAAAAAGTGTAAAGGTTAATCCAATATAAAGTTTGACCAAGAGCAAAATTAAAATATAAAAAATCAGAAGATACCACTAAAGAAACCAACCCAGCAAAAATACAAAAAGTATACACTAAAAAATTATATATATGTATGTATGGGGAAGCTATATTTTCATGATAACATTCAACAACATATAAATTAAATTAAATTAAACATAATATATCATAAATATTAATGACAAGCCTAATTATTTTTCTAATTTTTTTATACACATAATATACTATTTTAAGAGTATGAAATATTTAAAATTATTTTTTTGTTGATAATGATGATGGTTAACATCCATTGAGACCAAATTTTCTTTTATCGGACAACGAATTATTTAGTTTGATTTAAGATTTTATTCCTATGCTCAAAAAGCTTGGAGAGAAGCCTCCCGAGCTCACTATAATTTTGACATCATAAAAGGTTAGGAAGGTCGGTATTGCAACAAAGATTTTGAAACTGAGATCTAATGTGGTTGTACGCGGGGCACTCTAAGAGGAAGTGATTTTCATCCTCGATGTTCATATTCTCACAGAGATGACAGATCCTTTCCATCCATGGTGTTTTAGGAACTGCCCAATGACCCATTTCACTATGGAGCTCATGAGAGTTCATTCTAATCTTGGCTATATTGATTTTCTTTTTTGAGCTAGTTAAAACAGAGAGATACTTTTGATCTTCTAGGGTGGGGTTGATGACCTCTTTATAATATCTTAATTTTCTTTTAGCTGCTAAATATTTCTCACAACACATTTTTCTTTGAAATTAGAAGTAACAATATTTTAAATGTTATTAATGTTTTGCAATGCAACCTTCTTGTTGATCTCCTAATGGTTTAACCAGGCCCTGGTGTCTTTATATCAACCTCGTTTGAGCCTTAGGTGGTTTTGGCTGGAATTTAAAGCTAGGTTAGGAAGTCTATGGTCTCCTATGTTATTGAGTTTGTGTTTGTACAATAGAAGCCTAGTCATAGCTAGGCTCTCAATAGGAGAAAGACCCACTTCTAAAAGGAGAATATGATAGGGTGTGTTGCTTTTAATTTTGAGGTTATACGTTATAAAATGCTTCTAGATTTGTTCAATCTTTCTCTAGGATTCTCTAGAGATGCTACAACCCCAAACCTCACATCCATATAAGATAACAGGAGTGACTAAAGTTTCAAAGAGGAACTTCTTTCTATCCCACATTACGAGGTTTGTCATTTTATAATTATTTTCAAGACCAAAATAAGCTTTCCACTCCCCATTAATCCTTTTCTCAATGTTATAGTTCTATTTGAGCTTGTGATGAATATCAATTCCTAGGTACTTGTAGGAAGACACTTCCTCTAAGTTACTATTGTCATACATAAAATTAGCGTAAGTGTCCTTCTTGGATTTGATAATCATAACTTTTGTTTTGTCAGTGTTAACAATCATACCCATGGTAGAGAAGAAATCCTTAAGAAGTCTAAGTTTCTTATCAAGATTAGATGGGCACTTTGCGAGAAGAACAATATCGTCAGTGTAGAGAAGAATGATGATGACTATCCTAGCTAAGATCATGCCAGCACATCCTACCTCCTCTAAACAACCTTCTAGCTTGTCGATTTAAATGCCAAACAGGGTAGGGGAGAGGGGACAACCTTGTTTAACTTCGATATTACTCTTAATATCTTTCAACCGCCCCTCATTGCTCTTTAACTTGGCAATTACATTCTCGTATAACCTTATAACGACAACTCTCAACTCAAAAGAAACTTTTAGCTCTTCTAATCTATTCCATAGGTTGTTTCTAAGAACCATATCGTAGGCCTTTCTAAAATACACATATAAACGTATTTTCATAATTAAATCCAACAAAATATAAATGTCAATTATACCATTTTAAAAGTATATATATATATATATATTATATAAATATAAATATACATATATAATTAAGTACACGTGTAATATAAAAACACATTTTCATGATAAACCAACAAAATAAAATGTAAATTAAAATTAAATTAGAGGAATAATTTTTCGAAATTTCCCAATAAGAAATATTATTTAAAAATATTTAAAATAATTTCTTAATACAATATGTATAATATAAGAATTATGGTATCTCTATAAATATAAAATATTAAAAAATATTTTAATGTTTTTTATTTTATTTAGTAATGTAAGTAGGTATTACATTGTTTAAAAAAAAAGTTATTATAAGTTTATTGGTATTAGTTTTTTTAAATGGGATTAGTAATATAGACATAAGTTTTGTTTCAAAGTTATAGTAGAAAATGTTATATTATTATTATTATTATTATCTATTTTTAAGGTCACAGCCAAGCAAACACCAAATCGGTGTATAAGATCCCTTTGTTTGTGGGATAAGGGACTCACCTCCGTGCAACGATTTGACTACGAAGTCTACAAAGACATGCATACTCTACCCCCTTCTTGTTTTGAACTTGTGACTTCTTAGGAGGAAACACATGCTCTTAACCATTAGGTCCACTCAAGCTATATATGCCCACTCAAGATGTATAATACTTGTAAAAGTAATTGAGTTTGAATTTACCTAAAAAATTAGATAATAAAATGTAACAAGTATTAGCAGTAAGATTGTTAGCCCTGCATAATCTCTTAGAACTCAAAAACAATAGAAAATGAACCACCATTTAACTAGTGGGAGAGTCTACCTTGGTGGGTGTTGTTACTTGTTCCTCCTCATTACTGTCATGGAAGTCCATATTAGCAATTTTCTTGGGAAACAATGATAATTTGTTGTCCAATTTGGTAAACTACATCTAAAGGATATCTATGCAAAGAAAATTTTCTTGTTGGGCTTTACTATACTCAACTAGAACCTTTCCCATTATAGTATTCAATTTATTGCTATAAGACTACAATTTGCATGTATTATGTTCACCTAAATCAAGTATTATCAATGTCGAGAATCCACTACTCGACATTGTCCTCTACTTCAATGTCCAAAAGGAATAATTACTTGATATGGGCCTTTTATCTACTATATTCATTTCCTCTCAGCTTTCCATAGAGGTGTTCTCCCAATAACAACTTGTTGAGGCTTTCGTGCTAGCTTGGGCACATGTATGGGGGGATCCCTTCTTTTGTCACTTCCATAACTAGAGTGGGAGGGGTCATGATGAGTCATGGAAGGAATCTCAAGAGGAATGGTGATAATGATGATAAAACGATTCAATTTAGTGAGGAACAACAAGCTCCAGTTGGCTAGCATCCACATACAATGAGAACTTTTGTAGGGAGTGGACAAGAACTAGTCTTGAAGGTTGAGCAAGAAAAGAGAAATAGATAGACTAGGTTCACACCATTGGTTGTGATCCATGAGCACATGCTAAACGAGCCAAACACGAAGCCTGACCCTAGATCAGGTGGTGATGGAGGTAACTGTAGTACTTATGACACTAAGGGTCAATTTCCTAGAGCATCATGTGTTAAGAGCACAAGGGAAATTGTGTGCACATTTTTGGTGAATGACAAAGGAATTCCAATAAAAAAACAAAAAATTCCTCGTATTTTTTATGTTTTAACTATTTCATTATGTCTATCTCAAACATAAGTCATCTATATTATTATTTTCAAACTAATGATCACATCTTTTTCCATGTAGGTAACAACATGTTTTATAAAAAATGTGACGACAAAGCGTTAAATATTTTGTGCCCACCTTATTCGGATTTAAACAAGAACACAAAAAATTATAGATATAACCATAAATACAAAGATTCAGTAGAAACAACACTTCATTTCATTAATATCTAATACTGGAATATGCTTACAAACATAATGGAAATAAGACTAGCTTGGGCGATGGTAGCTTATCTCTGAGAAGAGATGTGGCAGCTACATGCCTCTGAACTGTGTTACAATGAGGCTTAAAGGCTTATTTATTATTGAGAAACAATGGACAACCCTAAACATCCAAAAACCTAACCCTAGGAGATGAAGTGCCAAACTATGGGCCCTGTTTGGGTAAATTGGTACATCAACTTCCCGGGGTCGTAACTTTGGAATACATTCTTCGTTTGACATGCACAATACCTCGTTAAAAAGTTATATCCGAGGAATACAAATTTTGAATGACCAACATCAATCCATGGGCCATGTTTGTCCCAATTTTCCCAAAAAACGTTGTTTAGGGCCTCAAAACGGCTCCAGAAGTTCAAGACTCTAAAAAATGCCAAAAATAGTAAATTGTGCTACAAATAAGGAAACTAAAAAACTGAAGAAACAATGGTGAGGGTCCAAGTGGAATACGAAGGTGGCCACCAATATCCACCTAGATGATTCCTCCCCCCTTAGGAAGAAATGGTCCCCAGTGCATTGATTTCCTCCATGAGATGAGGAAACTCTACTGAACTTAGTCCCTAGTGAGCCACTTGACCTGGTGAAGGAGTTTGCCTGCTTTGACAACTCGATATAATTAGATCCTTTGTTGTCGAGTGTTCTTGATCCACGTGTCCATGATTTAATCAATTGTGGCTTGTTCCATGCAATTTGGATTTAATTCTGTAGGTGTGAGCTGTTCTGGAATGTCTGATGTGTCTAACAATGGTGGGAAGTATGGTCAAAGGCGGTCCACATTGAACATTAGGTGCAGGTCAAGAAATGGGAGAATTTTGAGCTCAAATATATTGACTCCCATAGCCTTGGTAATGGTGTAAGGACCATATTAGAGTGGTCTGAGTTTCTAATAGGCTCCGGTAAGGAATTCCTTTTGAAAATGCAACCAAACTTTGTTTCCCACCTGAAACTTGTGTGGTACCTAATGTTGATCATGTCGTTGCTTGTACTTGGCATTTGATTTCTCCAGAATGTTTTGGACATGCTGGCGGATATGTTGGATGTGCTCAATGAAGTTGTTTACCTTATCGGCTTCGGACTGGACATGAGCCAAATCTGCCTGAGTAGCTGCAAATGGTATGGCCAGATCAATGGGACATAGTGGCTAGAATCCCAAGTGATCTGAAATGGGGGTTTAATAACTTGTTATACTTACAAGAACCTCCCACTCAGTTAAACAAATAAATGATATAGCTTATATATGACATTTGTGGAATTAAATACTTGAAACAGGTGTATGTATTTTTATTAATTGCTTTAAGTCCATTTGTTTCTGTTGATATTAAACACATATAACATCCATATAATGCAGAAAATAAACATCAACACATAATAGCAAATTTAACTTGGGAGTTCACCTGAATATCGTGGGCTACGTCTCCTTGAGATTTTTTCATCTTGACTTGTCTCTTTGGGATTATGACAAAGTTTCTTTTACAAGTTCCACACTTAACTCCAAATGTTATTGAACTGAACCAATGGGCTTAGAATACCATCTATATTCATTTCATGGTTGTCATCACTCTGCAAACAGATCTAACCTCCCTTAGACTTGATTCCTTCAATCAGTGCTCTGAGCTACCCTGAGCTTATTGATGGCACTAACTCCTTCAGAATACTTTAACTATCATTGAAACTTCATGTACTACCTCCATCACATATCAGATGCCAAAAATAGGATGATCATTTGCTCAAAATGAGCACTGCATCCCCAAAATAGGCCTTCCTCCACGGTTGGCACTGAGCTACCTGAAACTTCCCTGTAGCATCTCGGCCTTTAGAAGTCTTCAAAATCCTCTACAAATCACTTCAATGGATTCAGAAGGCTCATTATAGTCAGGAATAACTATTGGTTCACCGAGAACGAGTACGTGTAGCTCCTACAACTGCCTCCAACTCCTGGTGGCCTTGAGCTCCAAAATCTCCCTGGATGAAAATCTCTATGAAGATGACTTCTTCAGCTTCTATGGACTATTCCATTAGCTTAAGAAGGCTCCGATTAGCCTAGCTAGCCTCTTGTTTCACTCTCTCTGGTCGAAAACTGCTTCTGGATTGCATTTAGTCAATATCCCCTAGGGATACTCCTCCAAATTTGGTGAACTACACCTAACTCCAGTTAAACTTAGCATATCTACCTTTTTATCCACTCTACCAAGCTAGACCATCAGACGTAGCCGTTACCATGACTGTTGGGCATGCACATGAGGCGGTATAACCCCGACGGTTAACAATAATGCTGAGGTCATATTAATGTGCAACCATGTGTCAATCATTTGCAATGACAGTTAAGTTGGCATCGAGATTTCATCTGAACGGTTTTATGGGGACCGCTAGCAGTCCTAACCCCCAATCCTCAACCTGTTACAACACAAATATGCAACGTAACCATTACCTGTTAAGAAACACAGTTTGGTGGAGGTGGTAGAGCGTTGTCCTGTCTTACTGGAGGTCACGAATTCTATTCTGTCATACCTATATAATTTTTTTTTTAACCATTCCAGGGCCATGTGGTGGCCTTTGGGCTTGCCACGTGTTAGCACCTAATTGGTCCCCAAAAGGGAATATTCCAATGAATATTCATTGGAATATACTCTTTTTAATATTTCCAAAAACCAAATTAACCTTGGTCAAAAGTCCATAAATTGTAGTTTAGTGGACTTTTCAAATTGCAATAACTCCTTCATACGGTGTCGGTTTGTCGAACCGTTCATGGCATCGGAATTAGGAAGACAAGATTTATCTGGTCGCTTAGGTTCAATACTCTTTCAAACACTTTGAAATTTGAGCTATCGCTTAAGTCATTGATCAATATCAGATCACTCCTCCCCATTAGGAATCTTTTGGAACCCGAAAGACTGATATACTGATATGTACAGTAAAACACTCTCTTCTTTTCAGCCTCCATACACTTTCTTTGCATGGCTAGTGCCTTTGAACCAAAACTTCAAGGTATTTGACACTTCCCTTCCTGGATGCGCTTGTCCTCCTATTAAGAACTATCTTCGTTGAAC
Organism: Pinus taeda; assembly: GCA_000404065.3. Taxonomy (NCBI): domain Eukaryota; kingdom Viridiplantae; phylum Streptophyta; class Pinopsida; order Pinales; family Pinaceae; genus Pinus; species Pinus taeda. Next base: position 11,039 of record APFE030618233.1, read on the forward strand.
TCATTCAGAATTTCTATTGAGAAGTTTACAGAAGGTAGATGAACATCGCTTCCTTGATCATCGACCCAAGGTGTCTCAAACAAACGTGAGATTACATCATAAATATATGCATACTTAACTGAAATTTGCATATGTATCAATGAAAGTATGTTTTACTGTCTCAATAAGTCAAACCACTTCTTACCAAGCCACTTCTATGGCGACTTTTGTTGCTGCAAATATTCTTCTGACATCTTGTCATTATACTAGCTAAATCTTAGTGGGAGATTGCAATTGTACGTGTTATGTTAATGACCAAGTTTGTATAAGTGATTTTGTAGTTATTTCGTATCACAACAATCATATCCTTGACATAAATTTAATACTAGATGTCGTATTATTAATAACCACTACTATTATTCTTCCTTGTTGGCCACAAATTTTGGAAGCAAGTCAATATCTATTAAATAAGATTTTGAGGAGATGGATTTGATTACTGTGTAGAAAACAACTCTAGATGTTGAATAGTTCTAAACCAACAAATTGGTTGTCATTTACAATCTTGGAAAAATTCCCTTAATGAAATCGATTTAATAAATGACCTAACGACATGCCTTATTATATTAATGTCCTCTGTGTCTCAAGGATATATTTGAGGACTATAGTTCAAATGAAATTAAGGGGGTTGGTATAATTGGATTCCAAATAAAATCATTATTTGGTCTCTCTATACACCAGGAACCAGTGGATTATTGGCAGGATATATTCCATCTAGTCCCATAATGGAACCACTTCATCGTTTTTAACCACAATCTTTGTGGTAAATACATTGTGCTTGAAAATAGTCACTTGGAATGTTGTTCATTGATCACTATATAATATAAATTATATAGAAAATTGAATGAATATGAGGGTGATTTACATTGGTTGTTGTTGAGAGTACCCTAGCCCTAAAGGTCGAGTCGCATAACCCATACACCTAAGTGGCGCGACCGAGGGCGAAGTCCAAGAGCAATGGACAATGGTAAATGCATTGATGTCATGGGTTAAAGCCCTATGTGATAGTTCATATTGTTGATTCCACTGCACATACACGAGACTGGGGGTGGAGGAATTAGTGCAACAGATGGTGGGGATTGGTCCATGGAATTGAAAAATGGATACACCGTGGGGACCTTTCCTTGTGACGTCAATAGGGGAGTGGCGGAGGCCCCATCTAGCTCAATATGATTAGATGAGTGGTGGAAGATCAACGGATCATGTTTTGGTTGGAACCCCCTTGTGGTATCAACAAGGAAGGGTTGGGGTCCCACATACCATTTAATGTGTTGAGTTATTTGGGGTTGTCAGATGATTAGGTTGGAACCTTAAGGAATAATGGTAAGAGGTTCCTATAGTTTTGAACATGTCATTGCAAGGTGCATTGCTCGATAAATATATATATAATATATTATATATATATTATATATATATATATATATATATATATATATATATTATATAATATATATATATATAATATATAATATATATAATATATATATATATATATTATATATATATATATATATATATATATATACATACATACATATATATGCATATACACACATTGATGTATTTTATGCATACATATCACGTGTTAAATAAAAACATTCCATGGCTAGTTGTATGGCCTATCATACAAAATTCAAATCTTTTTATTTTTATTTTTTAAATTGGTGTCTACATCAGTATTCTGAAACACATTCTGACGAAACATGACGTCAACATTATGGAAATTTCATTGAAAAAATCAATCCATAGGTGATGGAATTTTGACATATGTTGTGATAGCGCATGATGTTTCCAGTATGGAAAATTGCCAAAAAAATCTAGCCATAGGAGTCAATTTTGTGACGACGGTTCTAATGGAACTAGCTATTGCCACTATGGTAAGTGCATCGGAAAAATCTTGGCATAGATGTTAGTTTTGCAATGAAGGTTCCTATGGTACAGGACATCGCTAGTATGATTTTTTTTTTAGAAAAATCTAGCCATAGGTGTCGGTATTGTGACAATGGTTCCAACAACATAGGATGTCGCCAAAATGGAAAATTTGTCAGAAAAAATATCAGCATAGGCATTAATATTGCGATGAAGGTTCCAAAAACATATAACATTTTTTGTGATGATTTCATTGGGCAATGTGTCACTAAAGAGATGCATTTTTCATCGAAATTATGATGGCTATATGGAGGATTTCGAAGAATGTTGGGGCCTTGGATGACCAAGTTTCCAACAATGCTTAGTGTCGAAATTATAATGAAAACTTGGAATGTAAAAATTTCAAATGCATGTCGTGTGTCATTTACAAGAACCCTGATTTTTGTCATGAGAGTGATGATAGAGGGTCGAAAGAGCGACCAAAGGTCATAAAAAATTGAGTGAATTTATAGTAGTGCACGGTCATTAAAGGATATTTTGAACAGGGACTATTGAGAAGTATAGCTTGGGAGGTACTCCCACAACCCTTGGGGTAGTAGGTTGTGAGGAGTTGATTGAAACAAATATGGTTTTGTGGGCAATGTATCCAAGTGGTGGGATTTGGGAACAAGTTGGTGGGCTAAAGACTGAAAAGAAATGATTTTTTAGTCTAATTATTGTGTGAGGGAACCATTGATGAAAAAATGGGGGCACCTAAGGAAATGATAAAAATATATAAATACAAAGTGACCTAAGGAGAGGTCAAGCATACCATTAGAGAAATTTTGAGGTAAAAAAATGGGCCTCAAAACAAAAATGTACGACCAAAATTAACTTTATAAGAACCAATAGGATTCAAGCTGATGATGTCGATCGTGGGGGATAATTCACAATTTTTGGAGTAAACAAGTAAAAAGATTAAAAAATAAAAAACTACTTTTTCAACTTATCTCCCTACATTTTTACTCAAATTTCAAGCTGGAACACTCATTTGATGTAGAATTTAATTCCTCATCCAAGGAGTACCCATATTGCATAATTTCAATGGACCCCGCTACATGAAAATGTGATTGTAATAATGTATTTCATGTATTTCTCATTTTTCATGTAGCAGGGTCCATGGAAAGTATTAAACACATGTAATCCTTGGATGGGGAATTAATTTCCTCATCCAATGAGTGCTCCCACTCGAACCATGAGTAAAACTGGAGGGAGATAAGTCGAAAATACATGTTGAAAAAGTAATATTTTCTTTTTTCCCTCTAAAATTTGATGATGTAATCTAATATTATTTTATTATTTCCACTGTTATATAAGAATATTCCTTAGGAGGCCCATTTTAGACCTAAAAATTTCTCTAATATTGCAATTCATATTATGATCATCACAGGTCAAGAAGGAGATATGTAGATCTAAAGTGAAGGAGTTCAAGTATATTTCTATGTTTAGAAGTACATCTATCTTAGAACAGGAGGGTGAAATATTCTTCTAAGTTGGTTTGTCGAGAAAAGTGGTTCTATCTAGGAGAAAAGGTTGTGGAGTATATTTGTTTAAGGGTTGTATTAATTATGTGTTATTTGAAATGGATGAAGGCTTAATTCTTTACTGATAGGAAGGCTACAAGGTTTGTATGGTAGCTGGAAGACGGGTTGAGTCTCCTTAAGATCAAGTGTAGGAGGATTAAGGGTCGCAAGTTGATATACAAGGGTTTGAGATGATTTTAAGGGGTCGTAAGAGACTTGGTTCAAGGCTAAGAGGCCTCAGGATTTTTATTATCTGGGGCCAAGTGACCTCAAGCCTAAATTGAGGTCAGTTGAGGGTTTATGGACTTGTGATTTGTTGAAGGTGGTTACAGAGATGATGTAACAAGGTCTTTCCTTGAATGTTAGGTAGGGAAATAATGTTACGAGGCTAATTATATAGTTATTTGAGGGTCAAATCGATATGAGTTGCTGATTATGTTTTAGGATTGTATCCAATGACTTTGAAGAAACATATTCATTATGTGAAGGCAGATTGGTTGGAGTTGTTTGTGAAAGTGATTTCAAGTATAAAACCCCTTATGAGTAGATGATCTATAGAATTGTTGAAGGTGTAATAAGTCTGTGAGCTGGGTGGAAAAGGACCTTTCAAGTGTTCAAGGAAGAAAGGAATGAAAGGAATGTGGTCAAGAGCATCTTCAACAATTGAGTAAAGTTTGTTCTTCTTCTTGGGTATATTGACAGTCAAATGTTGTTGACTTCAATCCCTAGTTCTTCCTTGTATCATGGCTTTGTAAGGGCCACAATCCCTGGTACGTAAGACCTATGTTTGTTGTATTAGATTTATAATATAAACAAGTTTTGGGTTATATATATTCTTGTGTGTGCTTAATTTGTTCATTTTTTGTTACATTCCCACTGTTAAAAGTGCTTGGAATTTTTGTGTATTTCAATGTGTTTACGATCATGATTAGACATAGTCCTAATTTTAAAATACTAGTACAAATCTATAGGGACAAGCTATCAACTAGAGCACGTGGGACAACTAGGGAAATATGTCATAAAATTTAGAGCGATTAGACTGACGTGGAAGATTGGACGAGCTAGAAAAAGATATGATGCATGAAGGGGCAATAAGAACAACCAAATTCTCTAGCTCAAGGTTGGTTGGTTGGTTAGCTAGTTTTGGGATCATCAACTTTTTAATTCAAAGTGTTTTTTGCAATTATCTCAATTTTCTATTATTCTTTGTTAGCTTTTCATGTGAAAGGTTGTTTACTCAATTCCCGATTGTATTGAGTACTTTTGCTGAGTCTATTCTTGAGTATGTAATCCACGTAATTTCAGTCAACATTTAATGAGGTTAAAGAATGTAATGTTCTATGGTTTATGAATGCTAGGTGGGTGATCCAGTTTATGAAATACCTTGCTATAACACAATGCACACACTTTTTGATAAATTAATGGAAAGAATGTTTTTGTTTCCCTTTATAATTATTTTCCCTGTATGTGATGTATTTATTATTAGCATAGTATCTAAGTAGTGTGATAATGGATTTCTGCAATGTTTTGCATAGCATAGGAGTTAAGCCCATCTATTGCATTTTTGTCATAGGAATTTCATGGACATAAAAGTACCCCATGCACAACAATTCTATCTTGACTGTAGAAACCTAGTTTTTGTAGTCCCCCATGGTACCTTGTGTGAGACGTCATCCACTCTATGAGTGATGTTGAAAGGGACAACACTAGAGTGAGTTTTGTTGGTTGATACTGCACCAACCTAGGTCAGTCTAAATCCCACACCAACAAGATTGGATTATTTAGTTCACAAGGAAAACTTATTAGTCTACCATCCTTATTTGGAAGGATCATACGACTACCATCTTTTGTCATATACCCCGTTAAGGGAAAACTTCATTCTCTTCCCAAAATAAGTCTAAATGAAACAAACAAGTCCACCACAGTTATTGTAAACACTATAGTGATATGGGATGAACTTATCAATGCACAAAAATATTAGATATCACAATATGATGAAATTTTTTTAAAGTTTATTGTATAGATACTTTTCTATCTAATGTTATTTAGTGCAATTGAGTCCAATATCTCACATAATGTAAAGCATCATAATTTTATTTGTAGCATCACTATCCATTAAAAAATTATGTAACATAAACTCTGGTTTTTCCAAAGATATGTACAATGGAAGAAATTTCCCTTGGGACTTAAAAGGAGGAGGAAGGCACATTTTTTGGTTAATGCTGACTATAACCTCTACTATTTCACCAATTGTGTCTTTATTGTGGCTTTGCAAATATTTTATCTTTGTTGAGGTATCTTTATAAATTTTGTTATGAATATTGATCCTTAAAAATGATAAGAAACTACTAATTGCATTCTTATTGGAGGGGGAAATTGTAGGTTTTAAACCTGTACATAAATTACTTGCATACAAATTCTAAAAACAGAAAATAAAAAATGGCGAGAGCATAAAACATGAAACATTTATACATAGAGATTTCCCCTAGATCACAAAACCGGAACTACCAGATTTATTTTTCATAATATTCCTTTCAATGTTACAATACATATATATACATGACAAAAACATCCATAAACCCCAATCCATTAACCCTGGATTGGAACATAACCATAGTTCCCTTGAATGGATCTACAAAATACCATGGACAGAAAACCATCATGCCCAAAACCATGTGCGAAATCCATGCACAAACCCATAGGTAGGTTCACCCACCTAATATAGTGTCCAAACAAAAATTCCTAGGGTGCTGCCTCAAACCCCATGCAAGGGGCTATTGCCCCCCCATGACCCCCCCACGCATGGGGTAGTCATGGAAAGAATATAACACAACCCAACATAAATGACCTTTTACAATGACTGCAATGTACAAGAATATATTTGATGATCTTAAAACTAGGTCTCCTTAATGTGTGTGTGTGTATGTGTGTGTGTATATATATATATATATATATATATATATATTATATATAGGAGACAATAGATTATTCTTTGTTACTCAATTTTTTAAAACCATACATCGAATCCTATGTAATTGTGCTTCTTTTGTTGTTTGAGGTACATCTATTTATATGGTTGTAGTATGATAAATAACCAATCTCCCACTTCAAATTCACTTTCATTGTGATGTTGATATGCTTGTTGGTTCATCCTATTTTGTGCCATAACTGTAGTTTTCCTTCAGTAATTTGAGAACCTCTTGTTTGTGCCATTTGTGGTAATCTAATTCTTGAACCTTTATAGTCCCTTTCAAGGGATATGTTATGGATGGAGGATTATATCCATTAATTTCCGTAAGTGTTGAACCTTTTGATGAAGTATAGAAGGATGGATTGTACGACCATTAAATTAAGGGAAACCATTTGACCCATTGTGTCTATTTCTCATATGCAAAGAAATGTAGATATCCTTCTAAACATTTATTCACAATATCATTTTTCCCATTAGATTGGGGTTAACAAGATGAGTTGTGAGCCAACTAAATACCCAAACAAGAAAATAATTCAGTAAAAAAATTTCCATTGAAAATTAGATCTTTGCTAGTTACAATTATCTTTGGTATTCCATATATCTTTTGGATTGTTTCCATGAATTACTCTACAAATGTACTTTCTTTAAAAGTATGAAAAATAGAGAAAATCCATGCATACTTTGTCATTAAATATATCACTACCATAATGTCATTCTTTCCTTCATATTTGGGTAAACATGTAATAAAATTTGTTGAAACCTCTTCTCAACATTGCATTGGCATGACTAATGGTTAAAGGAGCCCTAGGGTCTTGATTGTCTCTCCCTTATTTTGTTTACATACCACACATTTTTCCAAAAACTTATACACATTGTGGAGGTTTTCAATTACACCAAAACTTGCAGCCATTAGTAAACTTCCAAAGCCTTACCATTACCTTGAGTGGGTTATTAGTCCCCTATTCCCAAGGTGGAATTTAGTCCATGAGATTACTTCCCAAAGGGGCGATGTTTATTCCAACATCCCCTCCTAATATAACTCGATGGAATTGTACCTAGGCTAAGGCTTTGATACCATGTTGAGATTTTCCATTACTCCAAAACCTACAAAAATTATTAAATTTCCAAGCTCATACCATTTCCTTTAGTGGCCGGTTAGTCCTATGTTCCTCGAATGAAATTTAGTCCCTGTGATCAATTTGTAGAAGTGTGGAGATTAGTCCAGCACCCCCCCTTTGATGTAACTTCAGGGAATTGAACTTGTGTTAAGGATTTTATACCACGTTGAGGTTTCCACTACGTCAAAAACCACAAGGAATAGTAAAATTCAAAGCCCTTACTATTACCTTGGACCCATCGCTAGTCCCATGTTCTCACAATGGTGGTTAGTCGACATGATCAATTCCCAAAGGTGTGATGGTTAGTCCAACACACATATGATTTAATAAATTCCCAAAAAACATTTTTTAATCCTATGGTATGTCCTCAAGAACCTGTTGAGGCCTCAAAAATCACTACAACAGCATTGGGGATAAACACCTGGTCTAGATCTTAAAAAAACTCCTTTTCCGTTTGGGATAGTGGCTTCAACTGGTTCAATTAGGTCGAGTTACCTTCTCCTAACTGTTATCAGCTTAAAATATTTATTTAATTGCTAATATCTAGGGCCATCAAATCAATTCTTCAAGTTGATTAGGTAAGAAGGATGATCCTTAAGTTGTTTTTGTGGACCAACGAAACCAATATAAAGTTTTGCGTCAAAAGAGGACTTCTAGAAATGTAGAATTAATATAAAAATTCAAACTAATTCTAAAATGTAAGAAAAATAAATTAAATCCTAATCTTATCTCAATTAGGCAGATAAAGATCTAACCCAACTGAGAGTAACATATTTACATGATTGGGATTTAAATATGTCTGGCTTATAATGAATATCAAGCTAATAAAGTAGTTCAATTAACTGACATTATGAGCACCAAAACACATTATATTCAGAGGTCTCTTAATTGAAATAACCAACCGATAACATTTAGGAAGTAGTTCACAAAATGATATTAATTGTTAATTCAATAATTCAAATAATTAAACAAGAATATGAGGAAATAGTTCACAACATATCATTATTTGTTAAATTCATATTAAAAGACAGATTTTTGAGTAAATAGTTGCCCAAAAATCAGAATTCAACACAAGAGTAGAGATAAATAATAACATATGATTGAGACAAACTACTCATACCGACAATAGTGCACAAATATGAGTAAAATGACACATTTTTGCCATTATAAAACTAAACTAGTATTTAAAACCATAGTATAAAAAATACTAATTTATTGAATGGATTTCTCTTGCTCTCATCTCCAACAGTCTTTTACATTGCTTGAACTTCTGCTTTTAAAAAACTAGAGTTGTAATAGTACAAACTTTTCCCATCAAAACATAATTCAAAGTGAAAAAGAAAATTCCTCAATAATCCCTCAGATCTAAGTTTTCTCCTCTAACTTATAACTCTAAATCCTTTATACAATAGTTCCTTCAAGAATTCGGGAATTGCAGAGAAGAGTAGAAATACCATGTAATAAGAAATTTGAAGAGATAAATTTACTATTTATTTATGAAAAAATAGAGGCTTAAAGATAGAAATAGCCGCAGTTTAGTCTTTCTAAGAAAGCTAATTCCAAGAGTACAGTAGTGCAACTTCTGAAAATTCTTTATGGAAATTCCTAAAATAATGTTCGAGACGTTTTATTGAGAAAAGTGTGAAAGTACAATAGTGCAAGCTTTCGTAAGCCTTTCTTCATGAAATTCCAGGCCATTATTTCATACAACGAGTAAGATTAAATAGTAGAAAACAAATCAATCTATTGTGCAGAGCATTGAGGGCATTTAAATAGATCCCTTCAACAACAATTAAAGGAAAACAATTTTTTTGGTGGAAATTTTTGAATGTGATTTGTTGTCTTCATCAGCTTTGTTTGTTCCATCGGATTATCTGGATGCTTGTCTGTCTATTTGAACTAAATTGCTGCTTGTCAGCACAACTATCCTCTTCTGTCATGAACCTAAACAAGAAAAACAGGAATTGATAAGCTGGAAATAAATGAAACTAATAAGCGAGTTTTATTTGAAACAAATCACTTTTGTAGGAAATCAGGAAAAACGTAGAGTTACAATAAATTCTGAATATAACCATCTTGGAGAGGAATGCAGAGTGATGCATATGATAAGACAAGTCAAACTTTATTGTTTTAATGTAAATCACAATCTCTTTTAGGCCGGGGGTAGAACTTAGAATAATCACAATTGTTTTAAATCCTAGAGTATTCTTAAACAAAATAAAAAAGGGGTTTTCTTAAAACATATCACAATTAGTGTTTGGAAAGGTGGATGTGATATTATAAACTGTGTCTTTTTAAAACTTGTGGTTGCGAAGTGTGGGATGACATCATGTTGACGTGGTGGATGACGTGGAGGATCCATGTGGAAGATGACCTGGCAGAATTATGTGCTATCATAGATTGCAAAACAGGCGGGAGGCTTCGTTGTTTTTTTGGAGGGGGTTCGAAGTGGTAAGTGGTTTATGAAGGGGGAAGCCCGAAAGAATGGACGAGTGACACATAGAGATAGGGCTTAGATGAGAAAATCACTCTTTGGACCCCCCTTGTGAGAAACTTAAAATTGAGTGCAAGGGGTCCGAAACCATTATCTGCCATTTATCTAAGTAGATTGATCTGGGTCATTCATTTTAGTAGATAAGTCTGGCTTTGGTTATGTCACAATCAGCGTTCGAAGCGGAGGTGCACATGACATATGTTTTAAGTCCCAAAAAACTTGCGATTGTGAAGTCTTGTGGTGACATGGTAGTGACGTCATGATGTGACATGGTGGGTGACATCGCAGATGACATGGAATTGACATCATTGATGATGTCATATCACAATCGGCATAAGATCTCATATCAAAATCGCACTTGGAATAAGGCTTGACTCTTTGGAACTTTGCGATTGCGCGGACACAATATTTTAATAAATTGTGGTAAATAATCTTCGTTGGTCCATGCTTAATCACAATCACAATTTGGTTAAGGCAAGAGGTAGGAGGTACGAATTTTGGAAACTACGATAGTCACGGATGTGATATTTTGATGAATTATAGTTTATAATATCATCGGGTCCAAGCCTTATCGCATATTGCAATTTGGGAAAGGGAGCGGAGTATGGACTTTGGAACTTTTGCGATAGCCTATAGACACAGGATTTTATGGATTTGCATGTATTTTCTCATCGGGTCCAGGCTTTATTGCATTTCGCAATCAGCTATGTTACCAGGCATGGACTTATATAATAGCAGATCATGTGATTATGAAGGACACGAGGTTATTTTTAGAAATGTAGTTAATAACTCATTTGGGTTTAGTCTAATCACATTTCGTAATTCAGTGTCAATGGAGAGTCTTTTCCTTTAGATATTTTTATTATGGGATGTGTGATGTGGGGTATGGTGGAGCGTTGGAGTTTGTAAAGAGTTAACTTTTGTTTATAAAGATTTTAACTTTTCGGGATTAAAAACTCTACCTTATTTTGTTTTTTAATTAAATAACCTATATTATTTATTACTTAAGATTTTTTAAAGCCTAAGTATAAATCTTGGTTCTATGTGATATTTAATTTGGTTTTTTAGGATAATCAAGGTTTAATACTTGAGTTTTAATTGAAAAACTTGAGTATTAAACTTTGATTATAGGATTTCATTAACAATTTTTATGTTGATTTTCTAAAACTAAAGGGTCCCTATCTTAATATAATTTCACAGGAAATTTAGAATACATTAAAATGGGGGTTGTTGAACAGTACAACAATTGGTGATTCACTGGAAGAACCAATTATCTATAATAAATGAAAATTTCCAAAAATTTAATAAAAATAAGCTAAGAAGTGGAAACTGCTTTGCAAAATATCTAGATAAATAAAATTACTTTGGCTATAAAACTCATTAAATTGCAATTTCTTTTAAAAACCTTTTATGAATGAAAAACTCATATTTACTTGTATCAATCATTAATCAGTTGTGAAAATAAAGTAATGGGCCTTTTACAAATTAACTTATAATGTACTCATTTGTCACAAGTATATCCACTGCTGCCAGCAAGCGTTCATAGCCCCGACATGGTTACCTTTTAACAAACAACAATCCAGTATCCCTTCCATTTAATTGTGAAATAGTTAGAGGTAAAATTTATTTTTCTTTTCTTTTCTTTTTTGATGCTAAAAAGTCATTGTCCTAGTTTTTTGGCCAGATAATGACAATGCCATTCACCGGTAACAATCAAATTGAACAAGCTGGCTCATGACGAGACCCCTTGTCTTACAATTAAAAATCGTAAGCCATTACCCTGATTTGGTGTTCAGTGTTATAATGTCAGTTTAATTGGTTCCCTATGAACATGGTAAGCAGGCTCATGATGAGACCTCTTATCTTTTTAGATTTTTTATATTTTAGAATTACGCTCTAAAAAATTCCTTTTTAATGGATGGGGAGGATCATTGACTCCTTAAGAGTTTTAAATGATAAATCTGAGTTGAAAGTGTTTTAGTCGTAAGATAGTCTTTACTTTTTAAGGATAACCTTTTTTGACTAAAACTAGAATAAAAGGATATAATTTTTGAGGTTTTTAAAGATTTTACAACTTAATGGGAAAAAATTTTAGAGTTAATATTTTTTTATCTAATTTTCAATTTTCATAACCACTTTGTAAAAAATTCCTACTTTCAAATTGAAAAATCATAAAATTGTTTTCAAGAGATGTTGATGAAAGGACAAGAGTATGCCATTTAACATTATTATATAAAAGAAAAAATAAATGTGATATGATAACTGAATTCTCAAGATATAACTATTCACAAGTATGATGATAAAATCACTCAAAGCCAAATCTAAAAGGAAACTTTACAAAATTGTTTATGCAATTTTCTTAATAAAAGAGGAAAAAGATAATGAAGAAAACATTCATTCTTATGTCGAAATCTAGATAAATTGAATTTGTAAAGTTAAAATTATTTAGTAATAATTCAGTTTGAATGAGAAAATTTTCTATTTATTTATCATTCTTTTTAAAGAAGAACTTTGAAAAAAATGTTTTAACCATCTTCTAATCAGAGTAATGCATTTGAAGAAAAAGATTACGTTTAGAACTTCCCCATTTTGGCTGATTCAATGAAAATCGTTATCACTTCTTTGAGCTCGCAATTTGATCAAAGATCATGGTTTAGAACTTCCCCATTTTGGCTGATTCGATGAAAATCATTACTGCTTCTTTAAGCTCATAATTTGATCCAATGAAGGCGTGAAAATGCTTGTGAAGAGCTACAAAAGGGAGTTACATATCAACAGAAAATAAGAAAACTAAACTAAATCTAAAAAGTAAAGAAGTGAATGAAAGTGAGTATAAGAGACTTACCATTGAATAATTTCATTTAATATTACTGGAAAGATACGACTTTCTCCAATGTAAGGAAATTAACTCAAAATCATTATTTATTGAATCTAATCTAAACTAATCTACTCCTAATTCTAACTTAATGAAGGAAACATGACTATGTATAATCATACTTCCAATGTAACTGTTCTCTTGTTTTACTACCTACCTATATGTACAAGTCAAACATTAGTAATAAGATAACGAAAACAATTAAAATGAAACAAAATCTATTTTTTACACCTAATTTAAAATTATGTACAAAAATAAGTTTATTTACAATTAACCTGTTAGTAAACCATATTTTTTGGAAACCATGCTCTAAAAAAATATTAATGGGATCGTAAAAGAATGGATATATATTTGTTAGACAATGAAAACTTTTCAAAGGAGATGATGGCATGACATGTTGTGAAGGAACACTCTCAAGATTTAGATTCGACTGATGTTGAAATGATTGGAATGAATTTCTGAATATCAAATTAAATTGAAAACGAAATGATTTTTTATATTCAGGATTATGAGTAACCATTTCATCATTTTCATTTAATAAATCTTGAGGATATTCAATATGGAAAGATTGAACATGCTTGCAAAATGAAAAGAAAGCAAAAGGAAAGATTTTAAAAACAAATAAATCATTATGAAAACTAAAATTACAATATAATTTTACAAGGCAATTCTGGAACTCATCTTGGATTTCAGTCAATGAATTGACACTAAAAGGACACTCCCTGGAAAACTTATAGTTGCAAGTTTCTAAAAGAAAATCAAAATGAAATACGTTAGAAACTCGCAACATTAACTCATCAAATTTCTTAGAATTAAGTGTGTTTAGTAAGAGGAGACAAAATTAAAGTGTGTGAATCTTTACAAGATAGATCAACCTTTGAAATTGGTACACTTTGTACAAGATGTGATTCTTTATCCTCATTTTCATGATAATATTCATAAACTACCTTCTTCTTATGAAAATTAAATGGCTGATCTAAACTAACAGAATTATAAAATACAAAAGAAGAGGCTTTTGCAATTAAAGAATTATGATCCAAATGAGAAATAGATGCAGAATTTTTAGAACATAGATTAGGAAGATTATCACTTGACATATTAAGGTCATCATCATTGACTATATTATGATTTAAAAACACATAAGGATAAGGAAAATAGTGCATTCTAGAATATAATGATGGCTGAAATGAATCATTTATAGAACTTGCCGTATTATAATATAGGTTTAGGGAAGTTCTTTCAATTAGTGAAATATGTTCTAAATTTTCTGAACATTCTTTGAAAGAAGATAAATTAATATGTCCATTATCCAAGTCTGGTTGTAGATTGGAATTTATTGGAACTACTGATTGATCACATGCATCATAAAAAATTATTGCAATAACATTTTCAGATTCTGTATTTATATTGGAAATATTTTTTTTCAGAAACCAGAAAACGAGAATTGAAATTTTCTAAAGAAGAATGTTGTGATTTAATTATAATTTTAGGTTCAAGTTCCATAAAATCATTTGGTGATTCAAGACTAGTTAATGAGTTAAATGTGTCTTGTTCTTCATTAATTCATTCATTATTTTTAGTATGGGAAGAAACAAGAGAAGTGAAACATTCAATTAAATCTTCAGTTGAAGAAAAATCATCTAAATGAAATCTATAACAAAATGACCAAAATTTATTATAAAAATCATCTAAAGATTCATTATCATACATGTAAATATTATCTAATTCTAAACACAATTTATTGTAACTGCAATTTTGATGAGCTTTGAGAAATAACTGGAAAAAATGTTTCCATGAATGAATCAACTTCTCAGGAAGCACAAAGAACCATTTGTGGATCCGTCCTCTGAATGTGAGAGTGAAAATCCTACAGATCTCATTAACAATGATTATATTAAAATATTTACATCTCTTAACAAAGTCAAAAATATTAGTCTCGCCATCGAACTTTAACTGTGACAAGGACTTGATCTGTTTCTTGGGCATGCCTCGCATAGGCTTAGGTGAACTGAATGAATGACCAAGTGTAGCAATGCATATGGGAGACATGATTAGTTAAAAATGATATAACAAAATTTAAACAAATAACTAATTCAGGGCCCTCCTTCTAGCACCAAAAATGTTGAGGCCTCAAAAATCATTGCAACAACATTAGGGATAACCACCCGGTCCAGATATTAAAAGAACTCCTTTTCTATTTGGGATAGTGGCTCCAACTGGTTCAATTAAGTCGAGTTACCTTCTCCCAACCGCTATCAGCTTTAAATATGTCTTTAATTGCTAATAGCTAGGGCCATCAGATCAATTCTTCAAGCTGATTAGGTAAGAAGGATGATCCTTAAGTTGGTTTTGTGGAAAACCTAAACCAATATAAATTTTTGCGTCAAAAGAGGAATTCTAGGAATGTAGAATTAATATAAATACAAACTAATTCTAAAATGTAAGAAAAATGACCTAAATCCTAATCCTATCTCAATTAGGCAGATAAAAATCTAACCCAACTGAGAGAAAGATATTTAAATGATTGGGATTTAAATATGTCTGACTTACAATGAATATCAAGCTAATAAAGTAGTTTAATTCACTGACATTATGAATACTAAAACACATTATATTCAGAGGCCTCTTAATTGAAATAATCTACCAATAACATTTAGGAAGTAGTCCACACAATTATATTGATTGTTAAATCAATAATTCGAATAATTAAACAAGAATATGAGGAAATAGTTCACAACATATCATTATTTGTTAAATCAATATTAAAAGATAGATTTCTGAGTAAATAGTTACTCAAAAATCAGAATTCTACACAAGAGTAGAGATAAATAATAACATATGATTGAGACAAATTACTCATATAGACAATAGTGCACAAATATGAATAAAATGACACATTCATGTGATTACAAAATTAAAATAGTATTTTAAAAAAATAGTACTAAAAATACCAATTTATTAAATGCATTTCTCTTGCTCTTGTCTCCAACAATATTTTACAATGCTTGAACTTCTTCTTTTAAAGAACTAGAGCTGTAATAGTACAAATTCTGCCCATGAAAACATAATTCAGAGTGCAAAAGAAAAATCCTCAATAATCCCTCAAATCTGAGTTTTCTTCTCTAGCTCGCGACTCTAAATCCTTTATACAATAGCGCCTTCAAGAATTCCTGAATTGCAGAGAAGAGTAGAAATACCATGTAATAAGCAATCTGAAAATATAAATTTACTATTTATTTATGAACAAAATAGAGGCACAAAGATAGAAATACCAAATGCATGTTTCTCAGCTCATAAAATAAATAGCAACAATTTAGTCTTTCCCAAAAGGATGATTCTAGTAGTACAGTAGTGCAACTTCCCAGAATTCTTTATGGAAATTCCTAAAATAATGTTCTAGTCATTCTATTGAGAAACGTGTGAAAGTACAATAGTGCGAGCTTTCATAAGCCTTTCTTCATAAAATTCCAGACCATTATTTCATACAACGAGTAATCTTAAATAGCAAAAAATAGCTCAATCTATTATCCAGAGTGTTGAGGGAATTTAAACAGATCCCCTCAATAACGCTTAAAGAAAAACTATTTTTTGTGGAAATTTCTGAATGTGATTTGTTGTCTTCATCATCTTTGTTTGTTCAAATAGATTATCTAGATGCTTGACTATATGCTTGGACTGAACTGCTACTTGTCAGCATAACTTTCCTCTTTTGTCATGAACTTGAACACAAAAAACAAGAATCAATAAGCTGGAAATAAATGAAATTGATAAGTGAGTTTTACATGAAACAAATCGCTTTTGCAGGAAATCAGGAAAAACATAGAGTTGCAATAAATCTTGAATACAACCACCATGGAGAGGAATGTGGAGTGATGCCTATGA
Organism: Pinus taeda; assembly: GCA_000404065.3. Lineage (NCBI taxonomy): Eukaryota > Viridiplantae > Streptophyta > Pinopsida > Pinales > Pinaceae > Pinus > Pinus taeda. Next base: position 27,846 of record APFE030618233.1, read on the forward strand.
TAAGACAAGTCAGACTTTACTGTTTTAACATAAATCACAATCGCTTTTAGACTGGGGTTAGAACTCAGAATAATCGCAATTGTTTTAAAGCCTGGAGTATTCTTAAACAAAATAAAAAAGGGGCTTTCTTAAAACATATCGCAATCGGTGTTTGGAAAGGTGGATGTGATGTTATAAACCATGTCTTTCTTGTGATTGCAAAGTGCAGGATGATATCATGGTGACATGGCGGATGACGTGGAGGATACATGTGGTAGATGACGTGGCAGAATGATGTTTTATCGCAGATCGTAAAACAGGCGGGAGGCTTAGTGGTTTTTTTGGAGGGGGTTCGAAGTGGTAATTGGTTTTTGAAGGGTTAAGTCTGAAATAATCAAGGAGTGACACATAGAGATAGGTCTTAGACGAGAAAACCACTTTTCAGATCCCCCCCATGAGAAACGTAAAATTGAGCGCGGGGGGGTATAAAACCATTATTTGTTTCTGATATGAGGGGATAGATCTGGGTTGTTCATTTTATTAGATAATTCTCTCTTTGGTTATATCGTAATCGATGTTCTGAGTGGAGGTACACATGACATATGTTTTTAGTCCCGAAAAACTTGTGATTGCGAAGTCCTGAGGTGACGTGGTAGTGACATCACAAATGATGTCATTATGTGGCATGGTGGGTGACATGGTAGATGACATGGCTATGACATCATTGATGATGTCATATTGCAATCGGCATGAAATCTCATATCAAAATCGCACTTGGCATAAGGCTTGACTCTTTGGAACTTTGTGATTATGCAGGCGCGATATTTTAATGAATTGCAGTGAATAATCTTCGCGGGTCCAGGATTAATTGCAATCGCAGTTTGGTTAAGGCAGGAGGTAGAAGGCAAGAATTTTGGAAACTACAATAGCCACACATGTGATATTTAATGAATTACAGTGTATAATCCCTTCAGGCCCGAACCTTATCGCATATCGCAATTTGGGAAAGGGAGCAGAGTATGGACTTTGGAACTTTTGCGATAGCCTGTGGACGCGAGATTTTATGGATTTGCATGTATTTCCCATCAGGTCCAGGCTTTATCGCATTTCGAAATCATCTAAGGTTGGAGGCAAACTTATATAATAGCAGATCATGCAATTGCAATGGATGCGATGTTCTTTTAGAAATGCAGTTAATAACCCATTTGGGTCTAGTCTAATCACATTTCACAATTCATTGTCAATGAGGAGTCTTTGCCTTTGGATTTTTTATTATGGGATATGAGATGCGGGGTATGGTGGAAAGTCTAAGTTTGTAAAGAGTTAAGTTTTGTTTCTAAATATTTAAACCTTTGGGGATTAAAATCTCCGATTTATTTTGTTTTTTAATTAAATAACCCATATTATTTATTATTTAAGGTTTTTTAAAGCCTAAGTATAAGTCTTGGTTCCTGGGGCTATTTAATTTGGTTTTTTGGGATAATCAAGGTTTAATACTAGGGTTTTAATTAAACAAACCTAAGTATTAAGCTTTGATTATAGGATTTTATTAACAATTTTCATGTTGATTTTCTAAAACCAAAGAGTCGCTATCTTAATATAATAAATTTCATAGGAAATTTATAATATATTAAAATGGGGTTTGTTGAATAGTACAACATAACCATAAATTTCCTACAAGAGAAGTATGTAATTCTGAAAGGACCTTCTATTTGAGTTGATAATTATTACATAAGTATAAGTGATCCTGATCCAAAAATAAATCATTTTTCCACAGAAAATTTTTGACCACATCAGGTTCCTCATGTAGTCATTCAATGATCTTACATACATTCTCATCTTGCTTCAAATATATCCTTGTTCCATTCAGTCAGATTGAGGAATGAAAATAACACATAATAGACCCTTTGTATCTTCCTCTTTCCTTGTGAGTGAATCCACCAAAATTACTTTTTCCCTTCTTGTAGATAATTTCAAAGTCCTAACCTAACATATTTGTAACCCATTATATTTCTCTTTGGAGATAGCGTTTTCTACAAAAAATACTTCATATTATCATGATAGGTTTTTACTTTTAAGTGTCTTCCTATTAGGTATGGATGTTATTTCTTAATTGCATGAATTATGACCAACATGTATTTTTCATAGATGGGTTTAAGTATATTTTATGTTTACTACTTTCAAAGGAAATGGGCCTTCCTTCTTGCATTAAAACTGCACCAATGTCATGGCCCAAGGCATCACACTCCCCAATGAAGGTTTTTGTGAAGTTAGGTGTTGACAAGAGGGGAGTTTCCCACATAAATGATTTAAGTTGCTCAAAAGCTATGGTTGCTTCTTTAGACCAACAAAATTATTCCTTCTTTAATAATTTTTTTAGAACTATTATTATTTGATCATAATTATTAACAAATTTCTAGTAATATCCTATCAATCCCAAGAATTCTATGAGTTTGTTCAAGTTATTGGTGATTGGTCATTCCCTCATAGGTTTTATTTTATTATGATCCACCTTAAAACCCTCATGTGATACACTATGACCCAAATATTTCACTTCTTTCACCCCAAAGGAACACTTGGAAGCTTTTCATTTAGTTATTTCTCTTGAAATAGTGTTAAGAACCAGGAAAAATGTTCTACATGTTATTCCCAATATTTGCTATCAATTAGAATGTAATAGAGAAAATAACAAAAAAATTCTAAGGGTTGGTTTGAAGATAGAATTTGTCAAGCTTTAAAATGTTCAATATGCATTTGTAAGTCCAAATGGCATAACCAAAAACTCATAATCACCTTCATATTTCTATTTTGGGAATTTATTTTTGCCTGATTCATATTTGATGATGTGCAAAATGAAGAACTAATTTAATAAAGAAAACTTCTCCATGAAATTCGTTTAATAATTAATCAATGACATGAATAGGAAACTTATATTTGATTGTCATTTTGTTGAGACATTTGTAACTAGACACCTATGCCATGAATAATCCTTTTCGATAACCATCACCACCAGTGAAGAGAAAGTGCTCCAGCTAGGTTGAATGACATCGTATTGTAAAATTATTGAGCCATACACTCAATATCACTCTTATGTGCATGTGGATGTGTATAAGGTCTAATTTTAAATGGTACACTTCCATGTTGCAAATGAATATAATGGTCATTATCTTGGGTAGGTGGAAGACACTTTGGAATCTCTCCAAATACCTTAGAATGGTTGTTGATAACTTTTTGGAGATCCACTAGAGTAGAGGATATAGAAGTTTTAACATCTAACAAACACAATTATGAAATTACACCTTAGTGTCCCCTTTTCAGCAACTTTCTCATGCTATTAGAGCTTATCAATTTACTGGGTTTCCCTTGGATACCTCTATGCTCAATTTCCCTTCCTTCTAAGAAAAATTCTATGAAAATATATTGAAAATTAAGGGCCATTTTACCTAGTGATTGTAACTATTAAAATCCTAATAAAAAATTAATATCACCCATTTGAATTACAACCATGGGACCATCCAAAAAATACTCCCCCAAATTTACCTTAATACTATAACACTTCCCAAAATAATTTATGGTAACTCCATCTGCAATCATTACTTAAAATTTTGGTTTAGGAAATATGAAGAAATTAAGATTTTTTTCTAATTTGTAATTGATGAAGTTATAGGTACTACCTAAATCAATCAATATTGACCTTTTTCTTTTAACATATCCTTCTACCTTGAGGATTTTTGGAGTAACGGTGATAGCCAATGCATGACAAGAGATTGTTGGAGTAGTCTCTTCTAGCACTATATCTTGTGAGGGTTCCACTTCTTGATCTTATTAATCTTCATAGTCCATGTAAAATAATTTCTTCTCATTGAATTTATGCCACTTAATATACTTGCTTCATAGTTGAAAATAGTCCTCTTGTTTTTCTTTCTTCCATTTGGTGAGGATTTAACCTCGCTAGTTAGGGACAGGGAGCATGCTTTTTCTTATAATTATTAGTCACCAATTTTATAGTGTCCATACTTTTACTTTAAAATTTCCTTTCTAGACTGAAATCATGCTTTATACATATAGTTTCAAAGAGATGGACCTCATGTTGGATTGTTTCCTTTAAAATTTCCAAAAATAGGTCTAAAAAAGAATCCTCTAAAATATTCTTTGCTTCAAGATTCAACTTTTTGAATTGTTGAATGTACTCTATAAATGGGCCTTTTATTGGATACTTACCAATTGAATAAATAATGTATTTCTCTTAATATTCCCATAATGTGCTATGAATTATTCTATAAAAATGGACTGGGATATAACATAATCCTTTTTCCTATCAAAAATCAATTAATAACATACATGTTGGTCTTGCTCTAAAGACATGGATGAAATATTTACCTATTGTAAAGCTGCGACTTGGTGTAGATCAAAGTACTGTTCCATTTGGAATATCCATGTTATAGGATCAGTACTATCAAACTTCTGCATGTCAATCTTAGAAATGTAGTAGTTCCTTGGTGTTGAATTGAAGCCGTGATGATGTGGATATTGGATTGATAATTCCTTACTATGATTTTTTGGTTCAATATTTGTTCTCTCCAATTGTGATAGCATAATCCAAATATGTTTAACACCATGATTCTCCTTATGTTCATGATTTCCTTGGATCTACACATCCTTTTTAGTGGGATATTTTGATAAAACTATTTGTAATTTTTGTATTTATTCCCCAACGGAATTTTGTATATATTACTTATTTACATTCATCTCCTTTTCCTTTTCATATATCTAGTCATCCCCCCCAAAAAATGGATCTTTTAATCAAAACTAGGGTCACTTGTAACTTATGTACCTTTAAAACCTTAATTTGGAGAATATCTAAATGTATGAATTTTTTTCTTGATATATCTCTAATATTTGAGCCCTTATGAATCTAAAAATTAGATCTACAATACTCTAATACATCTTCTATGCAATTCCATAGGTTTAACTAGAATTTAATGTGCCAAATGAAATTTATCATACCTTTCCTGAAAATTGCTATTTTTGGAATCTTCCCATGAGAAGACTTGTATAGTGTGTTGTGTCCAATTATTCAAATATAATTACGAATATTTAATAGTAAAATAAGCTATAGAAAAAATACCAGGTTGACTTGTTGGAAACTGATTTCAGGATCCTTCACGAACCCTAACTTCCATAGAGTATGCCTCCAAAAGTATAGCGAACTAAAATATGAAATTTGAAGCAAGTGTTACATGATATTTTTCCTCAATTTGTTCTATGTTTCTCCATCTGAAACCTCCTAGAAAAAAATTACAATGAAAATTCCTAGTTGGCCTATTTTAAATTGATTTCAAGAGCATTTAGTTGCCCTTAATTCCTTAGAGAATATCTATAACAATATAATGAACCAAGATCTAAAATTTGAACTATATGTTTGTAAATATTTCTCCTTAATATGATACAAGTTTCACCATTTGAAACCTTCGCCAAGAAAAGTTGTAGCAAAATTTCCAAATTGATATGTTTGAAATTGATTTCACGAGCATTCAAAAACCCTAAATTCATTATAACATATCTCCAAAAGTACAGTGAAAAAAGTTCTGAAACTTGAATTATATTGTATCTCAAGTTTTCCCTCGATATTTTTAATGATTCACTATTTGAAACATCCCAAAAAAAATTAGAGAAAAAATTCCAATATGCCCATTTAAAAGCAGCAAAACCCTAAGATCATGACCTCTAATTCCAAATGTTATAAACCCCGTGCCTTAAAATTGATAAGAAGCCAATAATTACAATACTCCTTAAGGAAGAAACCTCCTTTTATATTGATTACAATGTACAAGATAATATTTGATGATCTTAAGACTAGGTCTTCATAGTTTATATATATGATACAAAGGGTACAATAATAATAAAATGGGACCATGAAAGGTTCTAGTCTACATAACAATATAGCAATAGAAATGCAATCACTCAATATATAGGGCATAATAAGGGGATATTGAGTTAACATGGGGATTATATAGGGATTAACATGCCCCCTCCCACTTCAAACAAGTGTTTTCTTAAACATTTGACTAATTAATAGTGATTATGCATGAAGGAATCATCTTCCTATGTCATTTCTTTCATTAGTAGTTTTTTTTCTTATATGAGATAGTCCACAATTTCTAGATTACTCAACTACTTAATCCTTACTTTGAGGATTATTGTTTCTTCTAATGTGATTTTCTCTTCTTCATTTATCTCTAATACACTTCTAAGTTGCAAATTAATGACATAATCATGATCTCATGCAGGTGGATGACCATTAAGCATACTCCAAATACCCAAATACATTCATGCATTTAAATCACATGCCCTCCATAATGAATACTTAATCCCTATATACCTTTGTAAATGTGGCAATGTGGTCAATTCATTATGAACATGGCCCTATTACATATACTTTTCATGTACATTTGACCCCATATGTGCCTCCTCTCAGGTCATACCATATACATTTAACGCAATATAGGCTCCCTTTGAAGTAATACCATAATGTTATGAACCTTGCACCTTAAAAATGATAAGAAACCAATAATTACAGTCCTCTTCGAGGGGGAAACCTCCTTTTATATTGAATACAATGTATCAGACAAGACTGATGAACCTAATATTAGGTCTCCTTTGTGTGTGTGTGTGTGTGTGTATAGGGAATAATTATAATAAAATGAGACCATGAGAGGTTATAACCTACACAAAAAGATAACAATAGAAATGTAATCACTCAACGTCTAAGGCTTAATGAGGGGTTTTAGGTTAACATGGGGTTTATATAGGGCATAACAACTTTTGAAAAATGGAAATGTGTTTTGCAACTCATTTAAATCATCCATGAAATTGTATATCATTTTGGTTGTGTTAGCTCCTTTGTTGTTGTTATTGAAATCTTGTCCAATTTTTCCTTGTTACAATTTTTTTTGGATAAAAGCGTGTCTTTGAGCTCTTGTCATAGTTTGAGGAGTTGGGCCTTTTACTTTCATTTTATTAAAATATGCCCTTGTCTATGTTGTATTTTCTTGATCCATGTTAATAAATTCCTAATATTCTTGAATCAATTATTTTCCAGATAATGCCATGGTATCATTTTCGATATCCATAGATTCTAGGATAATTGTATTTTCTTCATTAATGATCTGAGGTACTTTGACAAACTAGTATAATTTTTCCAATTCGTTATCATTCATTATTGCAATACTTAGATTTTGAAATTGTGGGGAACTTGGTCCCCTTCAAGGCACATTATCAAACTTTTAACCTATTTATGGCCTTTCCATGAATCAATATGTTGGTCGTCCAATATTTGTTGCAATTGAGGTCATTTCTCTTCTCATCTTGTTAATCTGACTATCTCATTTTACATATGTCTCATATTCCATTTTAGTTGTGTGATTTCTAAATCTATTTTTGAGGAGGAATGTTCCTCTATTGTAGAAACGCTTTTTATTATGGGGAACACCACAAAAAAATTATCCCCCGACTATTATATCTTGTATATTCTGAATTGGTATTGGTCGTACCACCTCTAAATTTTTCATAGAATACATTCCTCTTTGAACATTCCCAAAATTTTTATAACAACAACATTTCTCTCTAGCACGTCTTCTTCCAACTCTTTTTCTTTACTCATAGCTTCCTGCAAGGTGTTGATATGTGTAAAATTTAATGCATATTTGGCAATGGAAAGCATTTCATTCTTGAAACATCCAAATTTAGATGGATCATTAGGGTGAGGCTTAGTAAGGTATTTTTTGTACAGTTTTGAAAAATTAGAGAATGAAATATCTAATTTTTCATTCTTTTCCAAATGAATTTACGTAAATTGGGTGAGTAAAGTATGATATGCAATGGGTTGGGCACACCTTCTCGTGAAGGAAATTTCTATATCATCAAAAGAAGTAATTCATCTTGTAGGAAAGAAAAGGTATCAATCAAAGGCATATACAATTAGGGTATGAAGAAACACTATTACCATGACATCCCCATGTACTATTTAATGGGTATTATAGATAGCCAATAACGGTCCATGTGTTTATCTAAATTCATAATTTCATCCCCATTAAACATAGGCAAGACTCCTTGAGGTAAAATTTTCTATTAATGTTGCTCGCATTTTAAGGATAAAGGACTTACTAGATGTCTTCATCTTTAGCATATTTGTCTTTCAATATTTCCTTCTTCTTGTCTTTCTTCTCATCTCTCTTCATTGTCTTCCATTTCATCCTTTTAAATTGGGAAGAAGAGTGATATTTATTTGTTCCCATAGTTTCTTGCTTCCTCAACAATATTATTACTTCTTCTTCTTCTGGTCAAAGGACCCTTCGGAATATTGTTCTTCTCTAGATTCAAGTCTTTTCTTTACTAGACTTTCCCTTCCATATTTTGTGGCATTGAGACTTCTTGTTGGGTGAGAGTTTTCCAGGATATTTCAAATTCTTCTATACTTTTCGTTGCCTTTAAGACCAAGTTGTATAATTGATTCAAGATACTTCTTTGATCTTCAAATCCAATGAGAATATGAGAGTGGGCTGGATTAGGACAAGTCATCTATTGAGAATGAGACACAAAATCATTATCTCCCTAGTGGAGTCAACAAACGTGTTGATGTCTTTTTCTAGTCAAGGAAAAGAGTCAACCTCGTAGGGTCTTTTATAGGTTCCCTCTACTTTTTTATGTAGGTGGTAGTCCTTATTTCATTCACTCAGATATACAAAATAACTCAAAACATAGAAATATGATCATTCTGCACATTTACCTATGAGTGGATTAGGTGTTTTAAAAGGAAAATAAAATAATAATATTAGAAATAAATATGACCTGATGATTCCTTCCATGGTACACATCAATTCATGCATTACAAGGAAAATAAATTTCAACCAAATAAACAAAAAAACAATAGCGAAATGGTCTATATATTCATATAACTCTAAAATGATTCCATTCATGCAAAGATCATAAAACATCACAGGAGAACATTCATGAGATTTTATTACTCATTCAAAAGTTTTGAAACCAAAAATGACATGCACTCCTAAAAATAACTCTTTGTGAAAGTCAAAGAAGAATTGATTGAATTTAAGTTTTGAATAAAGCAAGTTCCCAAAGCACTCTACAAAATCTTGATACTTAAGTGTAAATGGAAAGGCGTTCACCACTAAGGGAGTAGAATTGGGCTCCCGTGGACCAATTAATATGAGATTACATAGAATAAAAATATAAAGTATAGTTATGGATCAACCTTAAAAATATATAAGACAATTCATAAAGCTAGATGATCAAAGACTAGGGAGAAAGAAAGGGAATTGCTTCAAAACAAGGTAAATGAAACTCACAAAATTGTAGAAGGATGATTGATGGAATGAATATTCTTTCTTTGAGTAGTAAGTATTGTTGAAGTATATATTAGATTTTGAATATATGTAAATATAACTGATAAGGAAATTGTTCATGATTAGAAATTTCATTTAAGGATTTTCTAATCCAATCTTCGATGTACTCCATCAGTGGGATGTTTATGTCTTGCTTTACTCTTAGTGAAAATATTTTCTTGTCTATGTCCTTTGCATCCGACCATAGTTTCTTAGTAGTTTCTATCTTTTCTTTATTTTCATTGACGCATCTAACAAACAACTTCTTGGTCTCATCCTCTAGAAAATTAGTCAAGTTGTCGAAACTGTTTCCCATGATGCTTTAATAATATTCAACCCTTCTTGAAACATGTCCTTTGGAATCAACATATAATCTCTAATCATTCTAGACCCTTATAATATATTGAAAAAAATTGCGGCCTTAAAGAAATTATTACTTTTATGGTCATAAATATTTGAACATTAAGAAATATCATCTTCTATCATTTTAATCCTTGCATGCTAACCTCCCTTGATCTACTTGAGTCTCTTCCTTGATGGAATGTCTTATTGGTTTTTCTGGAAATTACTAAGATTATTGACTTTATTAATAAAATTCATTAAATTATTTTCAACAAATTGTTGATTATGTTACAAATATTTCTTCAAATAGTCAAAAAATAAAGAAACTCTTCAAGACAAATTTCATAAGTCTAAAGAAATTTTACATGTTTCCTCAATTATTTCTTGTCACTTATTAATATTTACTATGACAAGGGATCTAATACCATTTAACAATTTTGTTGCATCCTTAACCTTTTATGTGTCCAGAGGGTGATTTCTACCATAGCTTTGGGTGCTTACATAGTTAAAAGGGGCATAGGTAAAGGTATAGGACTAAGAGCTTCCTCTAGCTCACTTATCTTTTTTTTTTTTTTTAATTTCAAATTTTCAACTTCTTTCTTAATAACAGAGTGAGAAAGTGCATCCCATATAGTCATGTGTAACTTCAAAAGTCCAATAGGTACTACTCTTATGACATTAACTTCTAACTTCCAATTTTCAATAATTGTCTTGTTTTTAACATACACTTTTAAATTGTAATTTTATACTAGCCACGTCATAATGGGTGCTATGCATGGTCAATGATTGTTCTTCAAAAATGGTGGGCTCCTCAACATAAAACTCTTTGACCAACTTCTGACTCATATCCAAATTTGATGTTGCCCAGTATGGAATGGTAACTGTGATGTCGCTAGAAAATTGTAATTATTTTATTTACTGCAGTAAAACAAAAACTGGATTTTATTATTTCAATTTCAATTTATGCATTTAAGATTTTATAAGTTATGAACGAAACAAATATGGAGTGTTAAAAAATCTTGTAACTCTGTCATATCTAGAAGTTGGGATAGGTAGTTACCTAACCCTAACTAATTCCTTGAATATGAATGCTCCAAGAAGGGGATCAAGAGGGTAATATTTTGAGTACCTGAGATAACAAAGGAGAAAAAGGGGAATGTTTGTCGTGCTGGAAGCTCAGATGGTTCAAGAGCTAAGTCTGGCGGTGACCAGATAGCTGTGGATGTTGTGATATATAAGTCTTGCAAGAAGGAATATATCTTGTGAGCAAAAA
>APFE030618233.1:61519-77814 GCA_000404065.3 Pinus taeda
AGAATGTGACGTCTGTCAATGCCACAAAGGGGAAACAGTCAACACACCAGGCACATTACAACCATTGCCCATTCCGGCGTCAATTTGGACGAAGGTCTCCATGGATTTCATTACAGGTCTTCCAAAGTCTGGGAACAAGTCAGTCATCATGGTGGTTGTGGACCGACTGTCGAAGTATGCTCATTTCTGCGCCCTACCCCAACCATTTACACCAACGTTGGTTGCCCAAACTTTCATGGATCAGATCTTCAAATTGCATGGCATGCCCACTTCTATTGTGTCCGACCGCGACCCAATCTTCACCAGTAATTTTTGGCAGGAACTCTTCAGAATACAAGGCACTCAACTCAAACTCAGTACTTCATATCATCCGCAAACAGATGGTCAAACCGAAGCAGTCAACAAATGTCTAGAAACCTACCTTAGGTGTTTCACTTCAAAAAAGCAACACCTTTGGGTACAGTGGTTACCTCTGGCGGAATGGTGGTATAACACCAACTATCATGCCACCACCAAAATGACTCCCTATGAAGCAGTCTATGGTCAACTTCCGCCTTCCCCTACTTCTTATCTCACGGGGTGCTCCAAAGTACAAGCCATGGATCAACTCCTACAACACCACGCAACCATGCTCGCCCACCTGCGCGATAATCTTCATCAAGCTCAGAACCATATGAAGCAACAGGCTGACCAACATCGCTCAGAGAGCCAATTTCAAGAAGGGGATCAGGCCTTTTTGAGGCTGCAACCCTATAAGCAAACATCAATCAAAGACAAGGGTTGTCAAAAGCTCTCTCCAAAATTCTATGGACCATACCAAGTACTTCAGCGCATTGGAGAAGTGGCTTAGAAGTTGGCTTTGCCACCTATAGCAAAAATCCACCCAGTCTTCCATGTATCGTGCCTCAAGAAAGTGATTGGGAACAATTGCCGAGTTCAAACCAGTCTACCGGAACTGGACGAGGAAGGGTCAATCTGGCTTCAACCGGAACAGGTTCTAGACACACGAGACAAGCACCTGCGCGGCCGCATGATTAAAGAGGTCCTCGTCAAATGGAAAGACACCTCTCCGGAAGATGCAACTTGGGAACCAGCCCACTATGTCTTCAGCAGTTTCCGCAGCTTCGCGTTGAGGACAAGGCCAGTCTTAAGGGGGAGGGCATGTTAGGGTCCCACCCTAACCCCCTTATTCAATCTGGGATCACGTTCATAGTCAGAAGTCAATAAAGCCACATATTAATATTTGTAAAGTGGTTAACCCGCAATTAATGAAGGGGACCACAGTTGTTGCAAAATGCAGGTCAGTATTAAAAAAGGGTTAAATGGGCGTAGTATTAGATAGATGGTATTAAAAAACCACCGTATTGGCCCGTGGATTGCATGATGAGTTTCATATATAAAGGATAGAGACTCCCTGCGAGGAGTCATCGTGTCTTGTTTTGTAATCGAGCTTGCTCTATTGGAGGTTGCCCCCTCGAAGAGGCCTGTGAACATTTCTCTTTGAGTAATAAAATCATTGCTATTCTGTGTTATGGGTATATTTTCTTCGCATATTCTGTGTTCTGGGTATTTCTTCTCGCATATTCTCTGTTCGGTATTACTTTGCAGGTTAAGAAGCATAACAGAAAATTATAAAACAAGCATATGTTATCCTCCTCAAGCCTAACAAAAATAAAGAGGTACTGGTTATCAATGACTGGGGAAAAATTGGGAAGAAATCTTGAAGAAACTTTATTGGTAGCAAGTTGCTCTTGAACATGACATTTTCACTCCATCACCATGATTGAGTCGGGTTGGGTTATTCTGTTCACCAATCATATTGCCATTGGTCCACCGTACCATCCATCTTTGGGGTTAATGATACCAATCCATTTCAGTGTTGCCGATATGTTCAAGAGAAGTCGCTCAGAGAATTCACCAACCCAGCTTGTGTCTCATCCGCTGCAATACCTTCACGCTTCATTCTTTCATGACCACCACCCTAAACCTTGTATCATCAAATCGTTTTCACCTCCACAAAATCATTTGCTCCATTTCATGTCGTAGATGTAGGATTCATTAATGCCCTCCTACGACAGGTCACTTCTTGTCCACATCAGCTCATTATCCAAGAAGTTGACCTAGGAACACCTGCTTCAATACTTTGAAGCTTACATGCCTCAATGGCAAGTTTCTCACTTTCGGCGACAGGTTTACATCAATGGCCTTCGACCGAAAGATTTTGCGTGGTGTTCGACGCCAAGTCCCATTTTCACACCACGTGAAATGTATTTTCGTACCTTGAGGGTCATCATCATTATCGGCGATTCCTCTCATGCCTGTTAACAAATTACATCATTAGCTAGTAATCAGGCAATGTCTTTCCATGTTCGACTCCAAAACATCTTTTCGCATGGATCGACTTGTACTTCGGGCGAAGATTGGATGAGTTTTGAAGACCCCAAATCTAGTTTCATCCATACGCGCTGCAACATATTTAGGAAAATAAAGACATCAAATGTACATCATTGCTGCACAGATAATCATCCAAACCAAAGGATGATGGCTCTACTAGAATCATTAGTTTGCCACACAGCCGGTTGTCTGTCCAATGTATATGAGAATGAATTTATAAATCTGAGCATGGGGATGCCCGCCTCAGCTAGATCATGAAAACATTATGAAGATAATGTATTGTATTGTATCTTATTACAGGTCGCCTTCCAGTTTGAAAAACCTCGGATCCACATGATAAAGCATTTCACCCGACATCCAAAAGATTTACGACCTCATGCTTTAGGGGGCAACTGTTATAGACATATTTGGGCACTGCAACCCCAATCACATATTTCCATAAACCAAGGGCTTCTAAGTCCCTAAAAGTATTGTTTCATACCCTAAAGGAATAAGGTCAGCTGATTACATCATCTCTCAGAAGTTCTCCGTGAAAAACTGCTCAGAACTGGTCAAAACTGGACCATACAGACTGCTCAGTGCTAAGGGTGTGATGCATCTCACCTGCCACATGCAAAAAGTGAGATGCATACTGAAAAGCCTTTATGTGGGGTGCGATGGGCAAGAGTAGACAAATGGAAGAGACAGTTTGCAAGGTGGATGTTCATGGAATCTTCCAGAAACTTCTCTTGTGACACTTGTCTCTCTGAATTCGCCCAGGGATGAGTAAGAGATCATGAATCTCCAAGTGGAACCAAGAACTATCAGAGAGAAGACACTAATCAAAATCCCAAAAGCTGATTTTAATGGAGTTAAAATTAGGTTAATTAAAATTTTGGATGCTTTGGCAGAAAGTTGTTATTTTCTTACTCAGTTTCAAGTCTTGACATGTTCAAATTTTAAACTAAAATTATGATATAGGGCTCCATTAATTATAATGCGCTCTCAAATCTATATACGTTATGGTCTGCTCTGCTATCAGCCATCTCACTTTTGCCTTTGAATCTTTCCCGACTGTTACGGTTATCCAAATTTTTTACCTCCCAGAAATAAAAACATAACAACCTATATAGTTGTAGAATTGAGACTTCTGTGGTTTGTCATAGTTATAAGAAGAGCTTCGGCGTAAATCACATAAGAAAGACCTTTGTCAACTCGTTTCGAACCAACTAGTGTGGTTCATCGTCAGGACGAGTTGAAGAAACAGACCTGGCCTAGCAGGTTAAATAGACTGAGCAGAGACTCCAACTGTTATATAACGGCTATTTTTGACCCTAGGACCTAGCCCAACTTATCTTAATAAATTTAATATTATTATTATTCTTATAATATTAAAATTGATAATACAATATTCCATTTCTCAAAATTAGTAAAATTAGGTACTATGAATGGGATCTTATACAATTTATTTATTTAATTAAATAACATTAATAAATTGCTATTAATGGTTATTAATTAATTATTAGTTTGAATGATTTCTTTTGAGGAACTTATATTATTCTTGTTTGTTATTTTTGTAATATTAAAATTAATAATGTAATAATCTATTTCTAGAAATTAGTAAAAAATTAGTTATAATGAATAGTAATTTATTGAAATTAGTTATAATGAATAGTAATTTATTTAGTTAAATAACATTCGGTTATTAATAAAATATTACTAATGGTTCTTATAAATTTATTATCAGATTGAGAGATTTCCTTAAAAGACGTAATTATATATTCCTATTCCGAAAATAATAATGGAATAATTTCAAAAACAGAAGAATTTTATTTATTAAATTAAATAACTAAAATATATACAAGAATTATATATTAAGGTATGTTAATGCGCTACTTACTATTGATGTAATATTAATTCATTTTTTGTTTATAAAAGTTATTAAGTTTACTACTTATTAATACTATCCATAAGAGGTTGGATTAAATAATTTATTTTATGTATTGAGATAAAATATATAAGAATATTATTTTAATCATATCACCTAGATGGGCCCTACTTATTATTTCTAGTTTAAGGAGCTGAAAATACAAATGAAGAAATCACAGATAAACATAAAATGACAATAACATAAATATAAGAATACATCATAATATAGAGACCCTAATAATAATGATTATATGAAAAAACTAAATAATACCAACCCAGGAAAAGGACCTTCATCAAAAAAAGGTAAAATCAACCCAGGAAAAGGACCTTCATAAAAAAAAAGGTAAAATCAAAATACGATTAATAGTTAAAAACGAATATACATTAACAACATTAGTATACTTGAAAAGAATAAACCGACCGACCATGAAGAAAGCGTCCTGGGTGAACAGAGAGGGGAGGAAGAAACCCTAAGACGACAGGGCAGGGATCCAACTTCTATTGACCTTCCACCCATCATCTCTGTTGAGATTGTTGGATCTACGTTCAATTTCAATAGCTTCCCTTAACTTGCGATGATGGAACCTGTCCACCCTGGCAATGACTTTGCCTTCCTCGATGCAGACATGATGCTTAGTCTTGTCTACGTGCTCTGCTAGGGCTGAGGATTTTATTCTTCCATGCCTCAGGTCTGCTGCATGCTTGCAAATTCTCTGCTGGATGGAGCGCCCTGTTTCACCTATATAGGGTGTCCCACAGGAGCAAGGAATTAGATAGACACCCTTCATGTCCTTGGGGTTAACAGGATCTTTCACCGACCGCAGGGAATTACAGATGGTTCTGAGGGCCCTGTCGTCTTAGGGTTTCTTCCTTCCCTCTCTGTTCACCGAGGACGCTTTCTTCATGGTCGGTCGGTTTATTCTTTTCGAGTATACTAATGTTGTTAATGTATATTCGTTTTTAACTATTAATCATATTTTGATTTTACCTTTTTTTTTATGAAGGTCCTTTTCCTGGGTTGATTTTACCTTTTTTTGATGAAGGTCCTTTTCTTAGGTTGGTATTATTTAGTTTTTTCATATAATCATTATTATTAGGGTCTCTATATTATGATGTATTCTTATATTTATGTTATTGTCATTTTATGTTTATCTGTGATTTCTTCATTTGTAGTTTCAGCTCCTTAAACTAGCAATAATAAGTAGGGCCTATCTAGGTGATATGATTAAAATAATATTCTTATATATTTTATCTCAATACATAAAATAAATTATTTAATCCAACCTCTTATGGATAGTATTAATAAGTAGTAAACTTAATAACTTTTATAAACAGAAAAATGGTTTAATATTACATCAATAATAAGTAGCAAATTAACATACCTTTAATATATAATTCTTGTATATATTTAGTTTTTAATTTAATAAATAAAATTCTTATTGTTTTTGAAATTATTCCATTATTATTTTCGGAATAGGAATATATAATTACGTCTTTTAAGGAAATCTCTCAATTTGATAATAAATTTATAAGAACCATTAGTAATATTTTATTAATAACAGAATGTTATTTAACTAAATAAATTACTATTCATTATAACTAATCTTAATAAATTACTATTCATTATAACTAATTTTTACTAATTTCTAGAAATAGATTATTATATTATTAATTTTAATATCATGAAAATAACAATAATAATATAAGTTCCTCAAAAGAATTCATTCAAACTAATAATTAATTCACAATAACCATTAATATCAATTTATTAATGTTATTTAATTAAATAAATAAATTGTATAAGATCCCATTCATAGTACCTAATTTTACTAATTTTGAGAAATGGAATATTGTATTATCAATTTTAATATTATAAGAATAATAATAATATTAAATTTATTAAGATAAGTTGGGTTGGGTCCTAGGGTCAAAAATAGCCGTTATATAACCGTTGGAGTCTCTGCTCAGTCTATTTAACCTGCTAGGCCAGGTCTGTTTCTTCAACTCGTCCTGACGATGAACCACACTAGTTGGTTCAAAACGCGTCGACAAAGGTCTTTCTTATGTGATTTACGCCGAAGCTCTTCTTATAACCTATATAGTATTGGATATTATATCGCTGTCCCTATGTATAATAAATATACGATTCTTCTGCAAGCGTCATTGTCGCCACCCTTTGTTTGAGTATCCAACCTGATTTTGGGGCCACTGGTCTTTTGATTTCGGGACGCGTGGTCCTTTTGTAAGGACTGTGTCAGGCTTCCTATTTCGCCTTGTAAATTTCCAACCATAACCAACCATCTACATTTTCCACGATCCTTCTCCTTATGTTGTCGTCCCTGCCCCTTTCATGCGGATTTGTTTGAGCATCCAACCTGGTTTTGCGGTGACTGGAATTTTGATTTTGGGGTACGTGCTCTTTTTAAGGGCTCTACCACACCTCCTGCTTAGCCCTGTGATTTTCTTTCAGAGTTTCCTCAATTTCATACCATTGAATGAACAAAATTTTGGGTCATGAATATCTTATTGAGACAATCTTTGACATTATGTGATGTTGGACCATAGTTGAGACAATGGTTGATTTTCATATTAAGACAACTATTTGCAACGTTCTACCATGATTGATGATGGTTGACCATAAACCATGATTGATCATGGTTGAGCATGATTGACCATGATTATCATATTGAGACAATCTTTCTCATAATGCAATGTTGCACTATGGTTGAGACAATGATCGATTTTCATTTTGAGACATTCTTTGTCACAATGTGACATTGGACCATGGTTGACCACAATTGATTTAATAAAACATGGTTGAGCATGGTTGAACAACATTAAACCTAAGGTATATAAACCCTAAGATAAATATTATAAACACTAAGATAAACATGGTTGATCATGATTGGTTTTCATATTAAGACATTCTTTATCACAATATGACATTGGACCATGGTTGACCATGGTTGACTATGATTGATTTTCAAATCGAGAGAACCTGTGTCATAATGCGACATTAGACCATGGTTGATTCTCTTATTCAAACAATATTTCTTAAAATGTGACGTTGGACCATGGTTGGCCATGATAGAATTTATAAAACATGGTAGGTATTGATCGACTATGGTTGATCATGATTTATATTATAAACCCAAGGGATAATAACCCTAGAGATTAATGCTAAAAACTTAAAAGATAAAAATTATAAACCCAAGGTATATAAATCTTAATATAAATATAATAAACTTTAAAATAAACATGATTGACCATGATTGATTTCCATATTAAAATAGTAAAAAAATTCTTTAAAAAATTAAGAAAAACAAATATATAATTTTTACTCTAAAAAAACAAACAGACAAACAAACAAATAAACATACATTTTAAAATGTATTTTCATCAACCATTTTTAATCTCATAAAAAAATGAACGCTAACTCAGATATTGATTAATCCCTTTATTCTCTCCAACTCCCCAAACACCGTTTGTAGCCCCGCAAAGGTTCAATATCGAATCCAATCTCACCCATGGCCAATTTACCCTCTACTTATGAGATTACATAAAATTACATATGTAATTTTTTTCCATAATTGGGTAAATCTGGGCTTTCTTTGTATTTAATCATTCTTCAATTTTTTGTTTTATAGTGCACCTTAAATAATGATATATATATATATTTTTTAATTCCCAATGTCGTTTTACAATAATGTCAAGGAGAAATATCTCCATAATATTTTAAAAATGTTTATATTAAAAAAAACCAAGCCAAATTTAAAATTTAAAAATAATAAATTAATGTTTTTAGTAAATTTAAATTACAAGTGGTCTCACTACATGTTTGTGGACGAGGTACTAGGCTTTGGGGAGTCTAAACTTTCGGAATGACAAGATTTTTTTCTACATAATGGATAAATTTGTCAAGGCATCTCGGCTTTATCCGAAGAATAATAAATCTAATTAATCGTCAAATGTATTGAGGACGAGAAGGATAAGAATATTGTTGAACTCTTTGGGATCAAAATCAAACCCCTAGTAGGAGGGTTTAAATATTTTGGTTTTCACTTGAAGTCTAACAATTACCAGAAGAGTGATTGGACTTGGATTTTAGATAAATTTGAGAAGAAATTAATTTTGTGGGAAAACAAATGACTTATGTTAGACGTAAGATTGATAATGGAATTTTTTTTCTCTAGGGAATCTCTGTTTATTGAATTCATTTATGTCATCTCCCTATAAATGTCATCCGTTGCATCAATTCTAATATAATAAATTTTTTGGTCAGATGTTTGGCATAAGGCAAAATTCCAGCTGTCCTCTCTAGTGTCCATTTGCAGATCTGTTGAAAATGGGGGATGGGATATTAAGGATACAAATATTTCAACTGCGCCTTGCTCACCATGAATCTTTGGAAGGAATTTATGGGGCACGGAATCTAGAAAAACACAATTAGGGAGAAATATCTCAACAGTGATGGTTTGGAAGATTGGACCTTGGATGGAGTGTCGGTAAAGAGTAAGGCCTCCTTTGTGTGGTGCAGTTTGATGAAAGCTAGGCCTTGGATATGTAGTAACATCAGATGGGTTGTTGGAAGAGGTAGCCAGATCCTTGTTGGCTTAGATTTTATACTTGGAATGGAGGGTTCCCACTCTCTATATTTGCCCATCATACAACACCTCAATAGTTGAAGTCTATTTTCTCTGGAGC
This sequence comes from Pinus taeda, assembly GCA_000404065.3. Classification (NCBI taxonomy): domain Eukaryota; kingdom Viridiplantae; phylum Streptophyta; class Pinopsida; order Pinales; family Pinaceae; genus Pinus; species Pinus taeda. The sequence continues at coordinate 70,526 of APFE030618233.1, forward strand.
ACATTGGAGCTGCAATGCCTATAGGCTTCCCCTCAACCCAATGGTTGTGTGTGTTTGAGCTATATTTGGAGCTAGAGCTATGCTTCGAGTGGGAGTCCTTCAACTGTCACCTCATTTAGGTCGGAATCACCCTATCCGATAAAGAGGAAAACTCACTTGGGGCGATCTTTCTCAGGGAGGAGACATCTCTTCCAAGGAGACATCCCTTCAGACATTTGGTTGGCTCGAATATGGATGTGGACGACTCTTACAAAGTTGAAATGTTTTACTTGGCTCTTGACCCAAAAAAAAATCCTTACTTGGGATAGCCTCATCAAGAGAGGCTTTCAGGGCCTAAGTATATGCACTCTTTATATATTTGCTATCAAGGACATTGCTCACATGTTTATGGAATGCCCCTTTACTCTATATGTCTTGGAAAGTGTAGCTTCTTTCTTCAATATTCACCTAATTTTCAACAAACAGTCTATTGTATCTTTCTTATGTGGTCTTCGAGATACCATGAATTCAAAAATATGCCTCTCTATACTTTTTTGGGGAATTTGGCACTGTATGAATGAATCTATTTCATGGAGATTGGTCGTCGTATAGCTAGCTGCAACAAACATCATTGGGTTCACAAGTCCCTTGACAATGTCTTCCTAATTAGTTTTCAACAGAGCCTCGGTAGGTGGGGAGCGCGGATGTGGGGCTTTGATATCCCTTTGCCCTTCGTTGACTTACCACTTGTTTTGGTCTAGTGGTATGGATTGCAACACAAAAGAAAAGGTATTGGCCCTATGGGGTGTCCTTACATGTGTCTTATGTCTTGCGTCGGATGGGATTGTAGTAATAAGGGATTCAAAAGTGACCATTGTTTGGGTCAAGAGAGTGCACTCTCTCATTGTGCGTCATTATCTCACTAGCTCCTCGAAATTCAATCCATGAAGGCAGGTTTCTACTTTATTCAGGGAAAATTTTAAGAACCCCTCTAAATTTATATGTATAATAAATGAGTGAATATCCATGATACTTAGGAAAAACGGAAGGCGATTTTATCAATAATATAATATGTATATATAATTTTTTGGCGAATCTCTCATCAAATTATATTATCTTGTAAAATCATGACGAATATTTCACCGAATTATAAAATCTTGTAAGGTCTTGGAAAATATTTCACTGAATAATAAAACATTGTGAAGTCTTGGCGATTTTTTTGTTAAAATATGAAACCATATATGATAATAGGAAAACATATTCATTAAATTGTATTACACTAACTTACATGTTTGGAAAAAAGAAACATAATTTTCTCTTCCTACAAACAATGTTGCAAGCTTCAGTGGGCATGTTTGTCAAGGTTGTTATTGTACACTCTTGCATATCCCCCTATTACTTTTGGTAATATTCCACCACAAATTTCTTGTCTGTGTTGATCTTGACCACCACTTTTGTCAAGGTAGGAGAGATTAATCTTTTCTCTACTAGTTCTATCAAGCTATGAGAGATTAATGTTTGCACAAATCATGGCATAAAAACACCTATTGAGTTTAAATATTTTGTTTACTAACAAGACATTGATACTTTCTATTGCTGAGAACTTTTTAGATCACAAAAATCCAATGTTGCATATAGCATATGCATATGTAAATACAATCTTCTAACAGAATATGAATGTTTTTCTAGAAAAGGTTAGGACATCTCAAAAGTCAAACAACTACAAAGGAAAGCATAGAGTTACATAGCTCCATTCTCGACGATATAGTGCAGTCGTGCAGTTTGGAATGTATGAAATGCATCTAGTACACAACCTATGGCTCAAAATCAGTGTAATCCAAAGAAACAAAATCCACGGGTGGCATCAAATAAGTTGCTATTAATTCTGATGCTAAAGCAACTAGCAAAGTAATTCTTTGGAGATTGTTCACAAAGCCAAGAGCTTGGATTTCTCCAATTTCTATTATCTTCTGGTTGTTGTCTACCATCATGTCAAGTTTCTTTTTGAATTCTAGATTCTGAACATCCAAGATAGTGGGAAAAATCCTTGTTGTAATTCGATTTGTCTGCATTAGTCAGAAAAATACATTGCTAAAATCCATCACACACAAAAAATCACTACAACTCAATTTTAGACACAAAATGGCTTCTAAGTATTGTAGTCTATATGAAACTTCTAACCCACCTTAGTTATAGCATGAATATCGAACTCTTTTGTGTTCAATCCAATACCTTCATAAAATTTTTTCCTTTGGCAATCATACAGGTACATTGTCACATATATTTGCCAAAGGAAATCTATGTACCTAAAATAAATCATTCACACAGAATAATAAACAGTAAAGCATCCAATAAATATTGAATGAAAGTAACAGACATCATATTTGTTAGATCTAGGGATGCTATATTTGATGAGGATGTTGCATTCTGGAAGTCCAAGGGTTCACACTTGGACCCTGATGATGAAATTCAAACTACTCCAAAGAATGATGAAATTCAAACCTAGGCCCCATAAACTTGTATCTATGAATGAAGCTCCACATGAAAAAGGAATTGATCGTGAAATTATTGAATCTATAGAAGCTCTTATTTTTCAAGACAATAAATAGACCTGCTTGGTTAAATAAAACTTAGAAGGAAGCTAAAGGTCATGCTGATGCTTGTAAAACTTTTAGGGAAAACAAGAAGCCTTAAAAGCACTCTAGTTATACAACCTTGATGTGCAAGATCATTGAGTCTGATCTATCCCCCCTATGAGGAAGCTATTGAAGAGAAAGTATGGAAAGCGTTGATGATTGAAGAATAGAAATCTATATTGAAGAACGATGTTTCGAAGATTGTGCCTAGACCTTAAGGAAAGTCCGTTGTGCCTTCAAAATGGTTCTACAAGATAAAACATGTTGCTAACGAAAGTGTAAAAAAAAACAAGACTGGATTCGTGGCTCATGGATTCTCCATAAAGAGGGAGAATATCATGAAGACAAATTTTCCCTCGTTGTTAGGTATGCATCTATTAGATTTGTTATTTCTCTTGCATCTATTGCAGGTTGGAAGTTGCATCAAATGGATGTCAAAACAACTTTTATGAATGGGGTCATTGATGAAGATGTATATGTTGAACAACCTCAAGGGTTTGAGGTCCATCATAGAAAAACACATGTTTGTAAGTTGAAAAAGGCCCTGTATGGACTGAATCATGCTTCTTGTGCATGGTACTCTCGCATTGATGGCTATCTATTGAGTCTTGGCTTCAAGAAGAGCATTGTTGATCCAATTTTATATTTCAAGGTTGTTGAAGGTGAACCCCTAATATTTCTATTGTATGTAGATGATTTTTTCTTGACAGGAGCCAAAGCATTGATTATTTAGTGCAAAAGGGAGTTGGTTTCTGAATTTGAGATGAAGGATCTTAGCCTTATGCGTTACTATTTGGGATTGGAGATTTGGAAAAAAAACATATAGGATCTTTGTGGACCAAGGAAAATACATTGTTTTGATTCTTCAGAGATTTTTCATGATGAACGCAAGTCCATGGACACTCCTATGGTTACAAACTTGAATAATATCCTGAACAGTGACTCAGAGTTGTTTGATCCTAGTATGTATCACAAATTGATTGGTTCACTAAATTATATTGTGAACATCAAACTTGAAATTTGTTGTGCAGTAAATACATTGAGCTAATTCTTAGTGGACCTTCGTCATGTACACTGGGTTGCATCAAAACATATATTGATGTACTTGCGAGGTACCATTGAGTATGGTCTGAAGTATGCTTCTAATGGTGAATTGAAACTATATGGTTTCACTGATGTTGATTGTGTTGGCAGCTCTAATGATATAAACAGAACCTTTGGATATTTTTTTAGCGTGGGCTTCACTATGGTTTCATGGTTTAGCATAAAATAGACCTCTATTGCTTTAAGTGTTGTTGAAGTTGAATACATTGTCACTAATGTTTCTTTCCGCGAGGCTATATGGTGTTGAAAATTATTCTCTGATTTACTTGATCAAATGTTGGAGCCAACTTCTATCTATTGTGATAATCAAAATTTTGTGAATCTATCAGAGAACTCGGTGTTCCATGACAGATCAAAGCATATTGAAATAAAATGTCACTACATCTAGAATATTATTTAGAGAGGAGTTGTGAAGCTCGAATATGTTCCTATTAGTGAGCAGGTTGCTGATGAAGTGACAAAGTCGTTGTCCAAGATGAAGTTTGGTTATTTCAAAGAACTTGGATTTATTAAGAACCCCTCTCAGAGTGAAAAGGAGAATTGATTACATAACATCATGGTTAGACCATCTCCCTTAAGTTGTGTACCATGAGACATTGTGGTTCGAGAGAGGATTCCTCCCATAGGCTGTGTTCCATGAGACATTGTTGTCCAGGAGATGTATTGGTGATTCCTTCTGTAGGTTGTGTGCAGTGGGACCTTGTGGTCTAGGAGATGTATTCCTCCTGTAGGTTGTGTGCCTTGAGACATTGTTGTCCGAGAGATGTATTGATGATTCCTCTTGTAGGCTATATGCCACAAGACCTTGTGGTCTAGGAGATGAATTCCTCCTATAGGTTGTGTGTTGTGAGACATTTACTCCTCCTTTAGGTTTTGTTCCTTGAGACCTTGTGGTCTAGGAGACCACCCCTCTACAAACGCCCCAATAGGGGGGGTTTCCACCCCCCTATGACCCCCTTGTTGCGCCCGGTGCAACGAAGGGGGAACATGTGAGGCTAGTCGTGGAAAGAATATAACACACACCCAACACTCATTTAGCCATAAAGTGTTAGAGCTAGAATCATTGCTTAAAGGAATATCCTGGTTAGTTGCAATCCTAGCATTAATGTCTCCTAGAAAGAGGATATTGCTTTAATTTCTTGAACTATCGATATCTTGTTTTAGGGTATTATAGGGATAATTTTTATCTGGATTGTTTTTCTTATAAAAAAATAGAGTTGGTAATTGTAAAATAATAAATTGATATATAAATCCTCTTAATATTGATGTGTAGTATTCATATCCAAATTATTGATTGAGAGGTGTTATCTTATGACGTCAAATGTGAGGAGAAACACTCTTTTTTATAACAAGTTATAAATCATATCCCTCTATGATAAATATTTTGTTCCATTCCAACCACAAGACAAATCATTCTACGTTAGGGATCTTTAACTCATCATGCTCCCATGTCTCAATTAGAAAAATAATATCAATTTCGCTTGTGATCCAACTTAATATAGGACCTTTGCACCATGGAAGCCACAAAAAATATAAAAGAAAAAGACCTAAAGTGTCTCGAATTGTTATTTATTATTATCATTCTAGTATCTATCTCTAACAATAAACTTTCATTTTTAATTATTGCATGTTTTGTTTCTTTTTTACCTTTTTACCTTTTGAACTTTGCTTCCTTAATTTAGCTTTAACTATTGGAATGAGGTCTTCATTTATAAGTATTTCTAATGCCTTTAAGATTCAAGATTTACTATGTGTGCATATTTTATGGTTATTACAATTCTTGACATGAATCAACCTATATTTATGTTCAATTATTTTTCAACCCCTTTGCTTCTATGAGACAATTTGTTTCAATTAGTGACTACCAAGATTAAATCTTAGTTTCAAAAGTCTTGCCAAATGAATGTACTATCTTAACCTCTTAACTTAGCAAAATTATGATATTGAAATTATCTTCTTAATGATTTTTTGAACTGAAAAATTAAGATCTAAAAAACTCCCCCAAAAAATCTCTTTCCTAAAATGTGATAATATCAATGTAAAATAAACACAAGCACAACCAAATTAATAAATGTGGTTGATATATGCCCTGGGCATCAGCTTATTTGAATGTATCATGACAATGTCTCACTTAAATTCAAATTTTATTTAACGATTTTCCTTTAAGAGATAATAAAACAAAAGACTCACACAAGCTGAACCAGAGTAGGAATGCACTACTTGCAAATCAATTTTCTTTACCTATAAAACTTTCACCTGGCTTTAAATTAGATACTCTTCTCAATATAGTTTTCGTAGGCTATCACAAACACATTTTTGACAAATTTGGATATATTTTGTTGGGATTAAATATAGCATTTTTCTCTGTTTTGGTTTTTTAGTTGCTGAGATTCCAAAAACACCATTATTCATGCCTTGAACTAATTTTCATAAAACCCAAATGGATGATCACCAATTTACGTGAAGACAAAAGAACCTTCATCTGTGTTATTATAAGCATCCAAAATACAAAATGAACCCAAATTCGATAACGGGGAACACTAAATAGCCATGTAAGAATGCAATTATGCTTTGAAGTACATTTTAGGGTTGCTTTTAGTTAATAAGTGCTCCAATAAATCTGGAGTCTCCATGGAAATCTCTATTCTTGAACTCAATTTCATATTCTTGATCTACCCCTATGCTAGCATTGCCTTTAGGATCTTGAACTACCAACACATCATTTAAATTTTCACATCGGCATGAATTGAGCTTGGTTTCCCTGAACTTGTAAAGGTATGAAGGTGTAAAATAACACAATAATAGGTTTACCTGAAATCGAATCATTTGTGGAGGAATTTACCCTAATTTGAGTGAAAACGATGAAAAGGAACTTTTCCCACTTCAAAGTCCTGCTAAATGCCCGGGATGTCATGAAGTAGGGCATCTAATCACAAAATGTTCGATGAGATTTGGAGGGTCACACTCTCGAAGGAATGGTGGGGTGTCTTAGAGGAATGTGACCCTTCCTTTTATAATGAAGACTCAAAGAGATGCAAGGGTTGAAATTGATAATAATATGCCAACACTTGAGGAAGTTCCTATCAAAAACATCCCCTACAGTACGTTAGAAATTCCACACTTGGAATTGGGTCTTGTGGATTCAAGGGAAGGCTAACATCAAAATAATCATCACCATAAAGCACAAAATATAGACAAGAATAGTAGTCTAAGTGCACCTTCCTGATGTGCATAAACAATTAAAGGAAAAGCTCCCTTAATCTCTTCCGACTTGAGGCTTCCTCCATCCTCCTCTACCCAAAACAATGAATTAATTGGTGATTTCTGGTTGCCTTAGTTAGAGGATACAAACATGGAGAATGTGGTTGGAGATGATGTGTCGGGCCTTGAACCTCTCACTATGAAAAGATATTTTTTCAATGACAATGAGGTACTTTCAGGCTCTGAGCAGAAGATGTAGGAATATACAGGGTAAGTTCCTCAGACAGAACACCAAAAGGACACCGCTCACAAACAGATCACAGATCAATACACCAGTATTTTGACGTGGTTAAAACCCTCAGAGAGGGA
>APFE030618233.1:94847-149916 GCA_000404065.3 Pinus taeda
ACAGCAGGGTGAATTAAAGAAAAAGACACCGTGGGTTAAAACTTCAACATATCATCACCCACATCACCCCGCAAGACAACCATCAAGATGGAAACCAAGTAGTCACAACCCCCGTATGACAGATAGTGAGGAGCGAAGATCCACCTACTACACATCAACACAGAAGAGCTGCCACGGTCAACTTCCATATCAAGCGAGCGAGGCACCAGCGAGATCGAGGGTTCCCCTTTCTCTTAGATGGCTAGATGCACATGCATGGTACCAGTGGACTACTCTTTTGAGTAGATCTTATTATTTGTGTTCTTCCCATGTTTCGGGGACGAAACATGCTTAGGGAGGTGGAATGTTATATACTTAGCAGGGATAATATGGGGTACCAAGGGAGGTACCCATGGTAATAATGTAATAATGGGATGGGCCATAGTAATAAATAAGGTGGTTAACCCATATGATGTAAGGGACCACAAGTAGTTAGTAATAATGTAATGGGCCCATGGTATTAGTCGATGGTATGAGAGAACCATGGTATTGTATGTATGAGGCCTATATAGAGGCTAGAGACTCCACATGAAGAAGTCAAAAAATATTGTGAAGAACTATTGTATGAACAAGCATATGGCTTGTGGAGTGTTCCCCTTCCTTAAGGAGTGAATGTATGGTGTTGCCCTACCTTAAGGGTTTGATCAATAAAGAATCATTTCGTATTATTTCTGGGTTTATTTGCATTGTCTTATCTTTTCATATCATATCTATAATATTTCTAGGTCAGATCTACAACACCTTACAAATAAATAAATTTAAATAATAATAAAAATAAAAAACTAATATGCAGTCAAAGAAAAACTGGTTAGTATAGAGGAAATGTGTTTGCTCTGGAGGTGTTATACAACCACTATAAAAACAACTATAACAAATGTTGCACGAAAACGTAGTCCCAACTACCATTCAAATAAAAATTAATTGTCAATGAGTTGCATAAACATTGGTGGATAGTAACTACTAGTAAATTTTCACATTTAAATTTTTACTCCTACTTATTAAAATGTTGAATAACACATAAATAATGATGGACAATAAATTTTGGTAAGTATATTTATTTACATCTTGCTCCTATTCAATTTTAAGGCAAATACTTGTTTAAATTATGGTGGGCAATAATATTGATGGTAAATATGGTATATATGAGTATAGGTTATTTCAAAATTTTTGTTTTGGGTGATCTAATAATGCAAAATAATTGCACAAATATTTGGAGGGTAATAGCATAAAATAAAATATAGTCTTTTTAGTAATCAATTTGTATTCGTTTCTCCATTCTTTATATTAATTTTTCCATTGATATGAATATATTTTAATAATACTAAAACTTAATTTTTATTATTTATTAATAATTAAATAAAAATTTATAATTAACTAGAAATAAATGCACAACATGAATATATGGAGTAGTCTTTAAGTATGCATTTTTATAGTTTCTAAAGGATTTCTAGCCGAAATCCGATGAAAAAATTTGTGGTCAAATCTTGATTTGTTTTGTTTAAACTAGTTTTTTTACTGTATATATGGATTCATTGTTGGCTTAGGGGATTCTTACCCAGGTTCAGATTTAGTTGCACCAACCAAAAAAACCCTACACTGCTGGCCCTTTCGGCAACAACCTGCGTAGTGCAGGCTGCATTCTCACCCAAAGCAGTATTGAGGGATGCAAGAACCAACTTTCTGCATTCAGGGACTAGTGTGATGTCTTTCAGCGCCTTAGATCTGCTTCCACGTAGATCGATAGACTTCTAGGGCTCTTTACTGTAACTAAGTTAAAGCTACCTCTAGACCTTCATGAAGGTCTACGATCAGTCCTTGTGGACCTGAAACAATCGATATACCTACTTTCACGCATCAACAAGAAACCCTAGATCAGAGTTTGTGTAGATCTACTTAATTCGTCAGAAAACATAAGAGAAATAGCTTCGAACCTCATGGAAGTGCATAATCATTCATTTCATATATTCTTAAGACAGATTAAGAGAATTCACGTAGTATTTATTCAATATTTCATAAAACATATCATTAATCGACAACATATAACATAAACAGATTCAATGGAAATACTTTGTAATTCTTCAAAAAGATGTATTTTTGACCTTCAATTCACCGATTACAAACTCTTCTACCCTATGCACATAGCTATAGGGGTCCGTGCACTCAGCTGCAGACTCTACCCAAGCCTCTCGCACACTTAGCTACAGGAGCCTTCCCTTCTTTACCTAAGCGTAGGAAGCAGAGCCTTCCTGCCTTGGCACTTGCCCAAGAAAACAAAAACTCTTCAATGTACACAATTCTCTATCAAACGTTATCTCTAAGACTCGCTATGACTCAACTATTTATAGATTTTATTTATACAATACCATGGTCCGTAGACCATGGGAGAATCTTAGAACCGACCACAAACAAGGGATAAAACCATTTTGACTCTTATCTATCTGTGTGCTCTACATTCACATATCGCGGAGAATTTACATTCTTTTTAATTTGTTTTTACAAAATTGGGTTAAATTAACCCCAAAAATACCCTAAGGGACCCTATCCCAACAACCCCCCAACACAAAGATCATGACTCGCCCTCGAGTCACTCAGCCGGTGCCACAATCTTGCTACAAAGATCTCCTAGCTCAACTAGTATTATTGCAACTTCTGCAACACTCTGCGCCGTTGCCTCTTGTACTTCTTCGACCAATTTTTCAGTTGTTGGCCCCTCCACTACAAGGCACATGGTCCATTGCAATCCTTTAAGCTTCTCTTGGACTACCATTGGGATTACCCAATCAGATTCTTCTATAGGCTCAATAATGCATGCTTCCAGCATCTTATCTAGTTCGGGGCGCACCTTTTCCTTATACGTTGGATTCAATCGATAAGGTTGTTGCTTAATAGGCTTCGCATCCGGTTTCAATGTAATATTCACAACGCCTGAATCTCTGACAATTCCTTTTAAATATAAAAAATTTGTGGGAAATAAGTCTTGGTACTCGCACAGTATCTCAGCTACTTTATCAATCGTATCTTCATCCCAATAATCACCTATCTTCGCGAACTTGGGTTCTTCTTCAGACCCAATGTTTACCTATTGAGTTTTCAGAGGCTCTGATATATTTGGGTTCACTACCTTTGGTCCTTCGATGTCGTGCTAACCTTCAGTATTCGGGATGGTAGTATTCCATGGGTCATATTTTTCTTCAACAATCACATTATAGCATTCAAGTGCATGGTGCAACTGCATACTCCAATTTGGTTGGGTCCATTCTACCGGTTCCTTTGATCTCTGGAATATAGTTGCTTTTATTTCTTGCAGCGCTTCATCAATACTCTCAGAGCCATCCTCGAAGCTGAAAGTCAATAAGAAACCTTCCTTCAATATATCCCATTCTGTAGTGTCGTGGAGGAACTCTGTTTCAAGATATTAGTTCATGGGGATTGTGTCTAAGGTATGACAAAATATATGTACCAATTTTGGCTGTGGTTCCATCCCCCATGGCTTAGTCCATTTCGCTAGTTGACTGCGCGGATCATCCTTCCCACTATACTTTTCAGTCATTCTGGTATTAACATGCCCAAAGTGTAACTTCATCATTTGCCTGTAATCCCTCCATCCAGCAAAGATTTATTTATGTGTAGCCCACCATCGTGCGGGCATAGTGCGCAACACTAAATCCAATGCTTGAAAACAATGGTCTTCAGGGACTTCATGCTCAAATTCATCTAAAAACATATCTATGCTAGTCAAACCATCATAATAAGGTAGCTTTCTTACCTCCGACGAAATGCATTGCAGTGATTTCGTCATCATATTGCAACGTAATGTAGACACTTCATGTAAGCAATTTTTCCAATGCTTTAATTCCTCATATGAGTCAGAAGTGTAGGAACTTTCCCGGTCCCATATGATCTGTCCATTCATTGTTGGATTGATCCAATCCTGATCTTGCGTTGTTATCTTGTAGTTTTGATCCAGCTCATCGTCAATTTCTACATAATCGCGGACTGGTTCAGTATAGCACGCCCCTTTCGTAGGGTCTAGTGGCACTTGTTGGGTAGCGGATCCCCCCATAGCATGGTTTTGGGACTTAAAACCCGACTTTTGGTCAATGTCATGTAAAGACTCCACGGAGTACGGGCGTGGAGCGCAAAAGTCTAGGAGATGAGTCATAGGGTTGTCTGCCCTAAGAATTGTAAAATAATGTAAAGTTGTGTCGGCCTACCCATGGTCCGCGGACCATGGGATTGTATAAATAGAGGGAGGTTCTAAGTGTAAAAGAGGTTTTTTGGAGAAGAAGGAAGTAGATAGATGCGAAGGCATGGTTAGAGAATATAAGTGGATCTGAAGAGTCTTGGGTCATAGTAGTAGGAAGAAGCTCTACAGTTGAATGCATAGAGGCATAGTAGAGTCCGCAGCTGAGTGCACAAACCCCTGCAGTGGAGTGCACAGGGCAGAGTCGGATCTGTACTTGAACTGAACTTGAAAATATCATTAATAAAGATAAGTTGGATTCGAAATATTCTGCATCTGGTCGTGGAGCTATATTTTCTTATGCATTAAGCATTATCTATTTATTTATATGTGTGCAGTTGATAAATACTTGTCTAAATGTTTATGTATGAAAATATTCTAAGTAATTAGTGAACAAAACCTAATTAAGGAAGACTTGGATGAGCAACACGGGTTGCGTTGTGGTTAGAACTGCGCAAAGGTAGTAACACAGGACGTAACGTGCCCGCAGGTGCACGTAGCCCAGTAAGCGCTAAGGTTGGATTGCGTCTTTGTCACCACATATAAGAAATCCCCAGGGTGTAGAAACTTGGTTCCAGCACCCTCCCATACTACTTCGGGTGAGACCTCAGTCCATGCTTCGCGGACTGTTGCCAAAAGGGCCAGTAGTACTGGGATTTTCTTGGCTAAATCACTTCTGAACTTGGGTCAGGCCCCACTAAGCCAACAAATGGTTCCATTGTCAGGACTGGGATTTGCCTAAGGGATGTCTGATGTTGTGCCATTGGAACCCAACAAAGAAGGAAATTGAAGAGTGGTTGGACAAGAAGATTCACGAGTTCACGACCCAGGAAAACAGAACTCCGCAAGTATCTGAGAAAAAGTTGCTGATCGCTATGTGTATATGGAAATCCATGAGATTTTCTTTGCATCCTTTCCTTCTGAATTGTATGAGTGGGTCGCAAGGTTAACCGACAGCCAGGCAATGTGTAAGCTCGACAAAACAATAGTGTGGACTCCAGAATTAGTGCGTATACTAGACATCAGAAGATAAGATCGCACGAGATGTGGACCATTGGCTCAACTGGATAATAGGGGGATTTATCACTGGGTTCGCGGTAGACACGACCGTGAGCTACAGCAAAGTAGAACGACGCTTCCTCAAAGGGCCATGAGGTAAGTATATTAAGTCTTTAAATACTTGGATTAAGATGCTATTGTGTGAAAAGAGGGTCATGAGAATACATTAATTGTTGGGACAACGCGAAGTGGAAAGACCTACAAAAGTAGTGAAGTATTAGGAAATAGTCCCTTAATTTCACCTTTGCGAGAGAGCAAGGAAGAGCTCGCTAAGGTCTCTCCAAGAAGCACGGTTAGTTTGATGAGGCAGCGTATTCCGTAGTTGCCACCTCCACCCACACCACCACCCCGCTTCACGTCATAGTTCAGTATGGCGAATGTGATCAAACTACTAGTATTCAGAGGGGTAGGGAATGAAGATCCAGACCAAATTTGGTTCGTGATAAGGGCAGTGTGGGAAGCGCAAGGTGTCACAGACGATAATATCATGAAGGCTACATTGGTAAGCACGCTACAGGATCACAGGCTGACATGGTAAATCAAGCACTCTAACAACCACCTGAACGCAAGAATGGCGGAAATCCAGATCATGCTAAATAGGGAATTCACCAGGCCAAAATCAGAAACCCAATCAATCATCGAGTTTAAAGAGATCGCGATTCTTCCAGGTGAGACCCTCTGGGATTTGGACCAATGACTGAATACAATCTGCGAAGCCAATATGATGCTAACGGATGCACAACATTGCGCATGGTTTGTGGCATCTCTGACACCGCACTTGAGGACGACTCTGTCACAACAGAAACTTTCCACCCAGGTCGAAGCATTAGAAATGGCGATGAGGTTGCATGAGACCCTGATACAAGACCTTAGGTTGGGAGTTCAACAAATCCATGCGCAACTACAGAATCTATGCCTGGAAATGAAAAGTTTGAAGTAAGATAGGGCATCGTGGCCAAAGGCACGCGAGGAGGTATGGTGCATAAAGGCCATGACAAAGATCATTTTCTAGTATTCGCAAACTACTTGGCAGGAGGCGGGCCAATGCCATTGAGACTAGAGGCATAGGCAGGGGCAAGTGCGACACCCATGTTATGGTGCGCGATCTGTCAGATAGGAGGAAAACAAACGATGGATAATTGTCATTTGTTGCAAAAGTATACACAGACTTCCCAACAGTTGTTTTGTAATTTCTGCAGGTCAGTAGGCCACGACAAGCGCATTTGTCACAGCTACGAGCTAATGATGGATCAGACCCTAGCCTATAGGATGAAGACAGAAACACGAGCCCTCGACCCAGCTGTGGGGATGGCGTATGCTGGATTTGAGGGGCGAGGTTGAGGATGAGCCGGAATGGGACTAGGAAGGGGCCGTGGATAGTTAATTTGTTACAATTGCAGAGGACCAGGGCACTATGCCCGCGATTGAACTAACCCGACGAGGATGTCCTGCTCGTATTGTGCTCAGTTTGATCATGAAACAATAGATTGTCCTACATTGATCACACAAATGCACGAAAAAGGGGTATTCCAGCTTCCTTCGACTTAGAATATACAAATGATGAGGTCTGAACCACGTGAAGAAGACCCGAATGTAAACATGATGCTCAGAAGCAGTGCGATGACGGGAGAGGATAAGGGGAAGCAGCCAGAGGAAGATACATGGGTTCGCAAGGCACCTGCAAAGGAACCTGAGTTTGACTTAAAGCGCGCAAAGGAGACGTTCATGGAAGCTAAGAAGAGCTTCGTGGAGGCCTCCACTTTAGGTAGTAAGGATCAACCAGAGCCAGGAATGGATCCTTCAATGCTTACTACCTTTCTAGAGACATGCATAAAACTGTTGCACGACAACAAGGAAGTTAAGGGACTACAGGAGCTGATCACCAGGTGCACGGGGTTAGGAGAAGTGCGCGTAGTCTGGAAATTAGGGAAGCATACTTTGCACACCAGGAGGGAAATGAGATTGACTGCGCAGATTGGTGAGTATAAAATGGAGCAGGTAATCCTAGATCTAGGTTCAAACGCGAATGTGTTACCAAAGCAAACATGGGAATGCATGGGCAGGCCCACGCTATAATGGTCCCCTATTCAACTACGAATGGCGAACCAACAAAAGATTTTGCCCATTGGGAGGTTGCAAGGGGTAACAGTAGATATTGAAGGTGCGAGCACGCAGACAGATTTTGAAGTGATAGAGATTGTTGATGACATAAATCTCTATCTCGCATTGTTAGGAATAGACTGGGCCACCGATATGGATGGAGTCATCAACCTGAAGAAGCGGAAGATGATATTTGAGAAGAAGTCACGATGCGTAGTAGTCCTGCTAGACCCAGCTAAAGGAGCGCGCTACACTGAACCAGTGCACGACGATGAGATGGATTGTATTTATGAGATAACTGCGTGAGACTAGGATTGGGTAAATCTGACTGCAAATGGGAGAATCTCGTGGGAGTGTGAAAGCTCCTGCACTTCAGATTCAGATGAAGAAGTAGAGCACTGGCAGAATTGATTGCATGAAGTGACAATGCTGAATTGCAACATGATGATCAGATCACTACGTTGCGTGACAATAGAAGCATGAGAACTGCCGACATATGATGGATTGACAGTGGTGGATGAATTCTTGAGCAAATTTCAAAGCACACTACCAAAACAACAACAGTTTGATGCATGAAATGGGCACTGCGCGTAACACCCGCACGATGGTGGGGTACACATCAAGGCAAGGTTGAGGACTGGCGCGGATGTACAAGGATGATACGCCTATGGCTTTTAGGTGCCCAGCCTTGCTCAAGATTCGGTCAGCCAGGGTGGAGCAGCTTGCGCACCCACCGGTCTCGAGGGGTACAGACATGCGCACATGCACAACCTAAACTCAGGATCAAAAATCAGAATAGGACACAATAGCAGGAAAGACGACACACACTACAAACGTTCCACATGGAAGCATTCCAGAAGGTATGTAGGATCCTGAATAGAGTTCACCAGGCGCGACGATATGATTGGGACCTGCATGTACCAATAGTCTTATGGGCCTATGGGGCCATGTACAGAAGCCTAAATGCGGAGACGATTCTGAAGCTAAAGAGCAGAGTCAAGACCATCGTTTTGGAAGGAAGGAACCCTCCCGTAGTAGCTCCCACTGTTGAGACAGTATGCGAGGCCCAGAACGAGGGAATTATGCAGCCGCCCGAGGATGAACATTTGTAGAATCGGAAAGCCATTCGGCAAAGGGACCTTAACCTTCGCAAACTAAAAGAAGATCAGGTATGACTGAGGAGGAAAAGCATGTTAATGGATGCAGAAATCAATGAACTAGAAACCGAAATCGTGCTAGTAGGTTGCATCGCGAAACTAAGAATGATAGGACCAGATATGGTTAGCCATACTACTTCATTAGAAAATCTCCGCCGAGCATTTGCAGCTCTGCTACCATGGCTACGACCGCACCTTACCAGGTAAAGTAACCAGGGGAGTGCACCGCACCAGGAAGAATGTGAGGCACTTACTACTATGAGAGTGATTGAGGAGTGCCCACGGACTAGGCTGGAAGGTAAATTGAAGCTTCACACAAGTGGTACGACCACCTGACTATCTATAGGAAGCACAGTCTCAGCACTCCAAGCAGTTGAAAGAGAGTGTGGGACTATAAAAGAGTATGTCGGGGAGCTGCGCGATAAGGAGGTTGCGCACCAGATTAGTATGCCACAAAGGATGCACCCATGCATGGGGGCTTGCACTGCTATGCGGGTAGGCTGGGAAGTGACCGTTGGTGTCACTGTTCATGACAAGATGTCCAATTTAAGGCAACGAGCAGCAGGCGGTGGGCAATTAAGACACAAAGTCAGAACTAGATTTGGGATGATCTGCCGTAAATCTCACATTAATAAGTTGAATAAGGGGGGAACGGTCAAATTTGAATTCAAAAGGGCCTATAAATCACTGGTGGTTAAACACCAAAAAACCCCTGGCATTTTGAGAATTCAGTTGTTGCGTTATCAATTGAGTATGAACCCTACAAATTTAGAGGTTGTGAGAGCAAGTTCAGGGTTTGAGACGTTGCCGAAGGAGACGCGGGACTTCCTGAACAGAATAATGTCGACAACCAAGGGAGCTGTGCAGAGCCCTACACCATCGATGGGGGATGCACTAGAAATTCCAAAATAGCCCCGGACACTGAGGCCCAAAAAGGATCCACAGGCAGCAGGATTGGTACGTATGTCTCCGCGGAATCTGGTTTGGTAAATTGTCTATGGAAGACAAGGGCAAGGCTATTAATCTTGAGACATATGACAAGGAGGAGGATCTCTAGGCGTTCGTAGAAGAGATCGAGGCAGTTGCAGAAAAACTTCCCAAGTATGTCCCTCCGCGGAAAGGAAGAGTAAAAGTACCCAAAGATTTGGATGCTGTTAAGAGTGCACTCCAAACTCCGCTCCTCCCAGAGGGAATTCTGTTTGAAGGTTCGGTTCTGGGCCGCATGCCCACAATAAAATTTGAAGATTCGGACCTTGCGGACAACGAAAAATTCCCTCATTTGGAGACTGACCAACTCATGAAACAGAGCAAGAAAGGGTTGGTTACAGTGCTAAAGCCACAGAAATGGCTACACGGTGTGGAAGAGGCCAGGCTACTCCACCTTCTATGGATTCCACACTTTCACCGAGCACTGATCATGATCTTTGTCATCAGGCAACTACTTTTCTTGGTGCACAATGGGTACTTGTGGCTGGAGGAGCCTATCCCCATCACGGCGGAGCTTATTCATAAGATTTCTCAACTTCCCTATACAGGAAGGGACCCCGCGGAAATAGCTGGCAAAAGCAGAGATTTGGCACTCACAGAGGCCATGAAGAAGAAATACAAGTTGGAGAAAAATCAGAGGGGCTACGTAATTACTAGCATTCAAGACAAATGGGTGCGTGTAGCCACCCAGCTGTTGGTAGCAAAAGTGATGAGAAAATGTTGCGGCAACAAGGTACCAGTGACGATCGTCGCGCTGGAGGAACAATGCATAGAAGGGGTACAGTTCAACTGGGTGCAGTTCCTCTACGAGGAGTTTCTGACGAACTGTAAGGAGGCCCATGAGCAGGGTAAGACTTTCCACTACGCATGGTTTCTCTTATCCATCTTGTTAGTTGCAGGAGAATTGCCTTAGGATAGTCAATTTCCTCCTCTTGAATAGGACTTGCCAGAAGCGGCAAAATACGTGTTGCTCTAGGCAACAAAGGACACCATGTGAATCTGTGAGACCAAGATCTTCTAGATACTCATGGAGACAAGCATCTGATGTGGATCAACAATAGGCCCCGCCTATCCCCCACGGTGTACGACAATTTGTGGGGCTTTGCAGACTTCAAGGCGGATATGCACAATGTGAATATCAAGGTGCGGAAGGATCTGGAGCAGAACTGGACCAAACTCCCCTTCATCACGATTGATGATGCTGTGTTCACTGTGATCGACTCATGGCCACCTGAGTGGTGTGCCCTAGATCTGGCAACGCACGATGAGACAGCGATACAAAAACAGAAGGATGCCACCAAGCTACTGGCACAACAAAAGCGCAATGAGTAGTTCGCCGAGGAGGTAAGGGCTTCCCACGAGGCAGTGAAGGTCGCCGCAGAATAGACCAAGGCCGCCAAAAAACTAGTAGCAGCATCGGCAACTGAGGCCACCACGACGCAGGAAGAAAGAGGCCTGGACCTGACCACGGGACAGGGGACAGACGACATGACGGAAGGCACGGACCCAAGCATGACATCTACACAACTGAAATGACCACACGATACGGAATGAACAGGGCCTAGAAAGAAGACAAAGGCTTCCAAACTAGATGGGGATCCTATTACACTAACAGAGGGTGACCTATACGACATCGATGACACTGTTCGCGAGGTCATTAGGGAAGTGCTCCAGGAAGCAATGACGGAGCAGCAGACTGTGTTAGGGGCCCTCAGGGTGCAACTGCAAGGACTTCGGGTGCAGCCCCCACAATAAGGAACAATCATTACCTATGGTGTCGTGGGTACATCGGCAACAGAGCAGTTGTTGCGGGCCAAAATGGCTAACACCATCATGCTACTGGAATGAGCCCTAACCACAGACAACATGGAGGATAGAGCCGCGGTGGGCTAGATCAAGGGACTTGGCCTAAACTTGGTTGCCCTTCCGTGGGATATATTATACCAGCTATAGGATGGAGTGACAGCAGAACTCTGCACTAGAGAAGGACGTGCAATACAAATGCTCAGTGAATAGTGAATCAATGTCGAGCAGCTTTGCCTACAACACGACGAAGCGCTGGCGCAGAATCAGCAGCTAGAGCAAATAGTCGAGGAAGCATGTTGTCGCGCCATAGAGCTAGAAATTGTGACAGACCTACCAATAGGAGTGCGGATTCAACAATTAGCCAGTGGATTCCGTGAGGCAAAGGAGGAAGCAACAAGGATCCAGTTGGACCTCAACCTTCAGATTGTTGAACTACGATTAAAGACGCAGTCATCCACGCTCTCGGAAGTTCAGGAACAATGCCCTAGTGTTATCCAAAAGGGGCTGGAGGAAATAGAACAGGTAGTGCAGACCTTTACCATTATGTTGGAAGAATCCTATGGGGTCCTCACTTCCTTACAGGAGGACCCCACCATACATCGCTTGGAAACAGAGGCGCGGGAGCTTCAAATGCAATATGATAGTGTGCGTGGGACAACACAGACAGTAGTCCTGACCCAATGGCTCATGAAGCTACAACAGGCGAAGGCATTGAAGGAGCAAGTGGATGCAGCACGCCAAAAAGAGGTAGTACTTAAAGCATGCGTCCAGCCTTGGATTGATGAGGCCTTCCTCATCACTGCCAATAGTGAGAGAAAGCTCGCACAGATGAAAGTAATGCATGATTTAAGACATGGATTTACCGCTGATAGTGAGTATTCAACCAAGCGAGTAGAGCAGACCCAATAAACAGTAGAGCAGTGCGATGTGGACCTTCGTGCAGCTCAGACACTGTTGGAAGGGCTTCGTGCCAGGATCACCGCACAATGACTCAGGACGAGTCATGATGATTATGTTGGGGGCTTGTTGGGCAGTGGATCCTGCCACAACATGGTTTTGGGACTTAAAACCAGATTTTTGGTCAATGTCATGTAAAGAATCTGCGGAGTACGGGCGCGGAGCGTGAAAGTCTAGGAGATGAGTGATAAGGTTGTCCACCCTAAGAATTGTAAAATAATATAAAGTTGTGTCAGCCTATCCATCATGCGCGGACCATGGGATTGTATAAATAGAGCGAGATTCTAAGTGTAAAAGAGGTTTTTTGGAGAAGAAGGAAGTAGATAGATGCGAAGGCATGGTTAGAGAATAGAAGTGGATCCAAAGAGACTTGGGTCGTAGTAGTAGGAAGAGGCTCTGCAGCTAAGTGCGGAGAGGCCTAGTAGAGTTTGCAGCTGAGTGCGCAGGGCAGAGTCAGGTCTGTACTTGAACTAAACTTGAAAAGATCATTAATAAAGATAAGTTGGATTCGAAATATCATGCATCTGGTTGTGGATCTATATCTTCTTATGCATTAAGTGTTATGTGTTTATTTATATGTGCGCACTTGATAAATACTTTTCTAAATGTTTATGTATGAAAATATTCTAAGTAATTAGCGAACAAAACCTAATTAAGGAAGACTTGGATGAGCAACACGGGTCGCGCTGTCGTTAGAACTGTGTGAAGGTAGTAACAAAGGACGTAACGCCCCTGTAGGTGCGCATGGCCCAGTAAACACTAAGGTTGTATCGCGTCTCTATCACCGTATATCAAACATCCCCAAGGTGCAGAAACCTGGTTCCAGCACCCTCCCATACTAATTCGGGTGAGACCTTAGTTCGCACTCCGTGCACTGTTGTCGAAAGGGCCAGTAGTACCGAGATTTGCTTAGCTAAATCATTTCTGAACCTGGGTTAGGCCCCACTAAGCCAACAAAACTATAACCCTTAGCAACTTCCTTTCAAATGACATTGTCTACTTTTTGAAATTAATGACCCCATTCATATCAATAGCCCAGTCGATTCCTAGGAGCGTGGGGTAGGGATTATTGTCATTGATAATTTCTATAACTTCAAAGTCTGCTAATGCACTTGCACCTTCGATATTGACCGTCACACCATACAATCATCCCATGGGGATGATTTTCTGTTGATTTCTATTTAGAGCTGAATCGGAGACCATTGCAGCACAGGTCTCCCCATCCTTTCCCATGTCTGTTTCAGGAGAACATTCGCATCGGACCCCAGATCCAAAATTACCTAGTCCATTTCATAATCGCCTATCTATGCTTTTAACCGCATCTCACATCCTGTTTGTGCCTTATGCTTACCTATATTTATAATTGTGTTCTCCTTTGTAGGAGTCTTTTCCTTATTGGTGCACTTGTATATTAAGTCTTGCAATCCTTCCATGGCCTTTCTGTCACGTAGTAACTTCATGCAAGTCTCCAAGAAAGTAGTGAGTATAGAAGGATCAACCTCTAGTGTCACACTAGTCTTTGGTGTCTTGTTTTGGCTTCCTAAGGCGGAGGCCTCAGTGAAGCTCTTCTTTTCTTCCATAAATGTTTCCTTAGTGTGATTAAGGTCAAAAGCAACTTCTTTCCCAGGAGATTTACGGACCCATTTGCCTTCTTAAGGCTCCTTACCTTTATTTGTGCCAGTCGTCATACCACTTCTTAGTACAATATTAATTCTTTGATCCTCCTCACGGAGCTCAACCCTCATCATTTGTAAATTTTGCATAGGCTGCTGAGGCTGTGTTTTCTTCTCTTGTATTTTAGCTATTAGCACTGGGAATTCTTCTATGGCATGGTCAAATTTTCTACAGTATTGACGTGACGGGTGTGTAGGATTCGACAAATCTCACATGAAATTCCCTGGCTATCTGCAGTTGTAGCAGATAATCTAACCACGACCTCTACCAGGTCCTCCCCCTCATCCTCATCCTCGGCCTTGAAAACCTTGCACGCTCCTCCTGCGCCTTGATTTGGAGGTCGAGTTTTTGCTTGCATACGGTAAGTAGGGGTTCTTTCCACCATCAGCTCATAACTTCGACATTAGCGCTCATCATGGCCCACAGATTTACAAAAATTGCAGAACAGTTGTTGGGTTGTCTGAACGAACTTCTAAACTAAGTTGCAGTTATCCATCACATGTTGCCTAGTGAATTGACAAATGGTGCACCATAGCCCAACTCCTGTGCTTGGCCCAGCTAGGGCTTCTGGCTTCAAGGAGATTGGCCCTCGCTCTGAAACTGAACTGTGAAACTTTGAATCTGAAATTTTAGGTCCCTATACTACTATTGAAATCATTCTACACCTCGAGTCAAAATTTCAGATCTTCTCTCACTATATTTGCAGAGATATGATCTGAGGAAATTAAGGTTTTGAAAAACTCCAGAATTCCATCTCAAACAGGTCATCGTGGAATTTTTGCTATAATTTTTTTCTTCGAAGGTTTAGACTCAGAAATTAAAACCCATTTGAGCCACGATTTTGATGAAGCTTGGGCGCGAATTTTAGATCTTGTTTCGCTATATTTTCGGAGATACAGTCCAAGAAATTTAGGGGTTTTGTAGGCTCCCGAATTACATCCTAAATAGGTGACCTTGGGAAAATTGTCATAACTTTGTCTCTGAGCATTAGATTGGAATTTCGTAAGAAGTTACAAAAATTGGACTGACTGTAGTTTTCTGTGTATTGGTTACAAGTCCTAAGGTTGAAACAACGACACGTGGCACTTCATACAAGTGTGCTCTACTAAACTATTCTATAATCAGGTCATCATGGGATATGTGACATAACTCTTCCTTGCAGAATCCAATCTTGATTAGACTTGCGAGGTTAGAAAGAGAACTCATAGGGATACTGTAGGACGAAATTCATTTCAAGATCGAGCTCCGAAAATCAAGAAAAAGAGATATGATGAATTTTGATGGCAAAGATCTAGTAAATTGGATACTACAGATGGAGCAATATTTTGACCTACATGAGGTCCAATTGTTACAAAAGGTACATATTACATCGTTATATTTAGAAAAGAAGCAATTTTTATGGTATAAAGGGCTTTGTTCTCGTAAACCACTTGTCACTTGGTCAATTTTCACGGAGGAAATGATAGCACATTATGAGGATACAAAGAGTAACACCTTCTTTAGCCAATTGATAAATCTCAAACAAAAGGGTTCAATGGCAAAGCACATTGAGGACTTCAAAAAATTGAATATAAGGGTAAATGATATTCCAGAGAAGTAAAGGGTTGATGTCTTCATAGGGACTTTAAAGGATAATATTCAACATGAGGTTGGTCTTTGGGAACCTGATTCATTGGAGAAGGCATTCAGGTTGGCAAGAAAAAATGAAAGTGAAATTATGGAAACAAGGAATCCCACCACTCATGACTATAATTATGGAAGTGTTTCTTCTCCTAGCCTTCCACAACCTACAAGGTTTACACCACAACAATTGGAAGAAAATAGAAAAAAAGGGCTTTGTTACAATTGTGATAGCAAATACACTAAAGGTCATAAGTGTGCTGAGAAGAAATTGTTTCACATAGATTACGAAGAGGAGGAAGAAAAGGATCAAGAAACATCAAAAGAACAATATATACACCAGCAACCAACCCCAGAGATAGAAGAAATGGATCTAACCATATCTTGTAAAGCATTGGCAAGAATTACCACTCCTCAAATTCTCAAGATAGAAGGACATATCAAGAAGAAAAAGGTTCAAGAAGTGAAAGATCACATAGAGAAAGAAGAAATGAGTCCAACCATATCTTGTAATGCATTGGCCGGAATTACCACTCCTCAAACTATCAAGATAAATGGACATATCAAGAAGAAAAATGTTCAAGAAGTGAAAGATCACATCAAGCATCGAGAAATGAATCTGACCATATCTTGTAATGCATTGGAAGAAATTATCACTCCTCAAACTCTCAATATATAAGGACATATCAAGAAGAAAAAGATTCAAGCAGTGAAAGATAACATCAAGCATCAACAAAAATTTCTCCAACTTTTAAAGGATAACGCCATTTTGGTGTAGAATCGAATGAAACAACAGGTAGATCAACATCGCAGTGAAAGAAGTTTTGATGTAGGAGATTGGGTATTTTTACGGCTAAATCTCAAGCAAGCTATTTATGAGAAGGAAATGTTGGCAATACTACATGCACTTAAGAAATGGCGACCTTACCTAATGGGAAGACACTTCAAGGTAAAAATGGATCATGATAGTCTTAAATACTTTTTAGAACAAAAATTATCTTTAAAAGAACAAAAAAAATGGGTCACAAATATGTTGGGTTATGACTTTGAAATCATCTACAAAAAAGGGAAGCAAAATGTTGTTGCAGATGCACTCTCAAGAAAGGATGAGGATGTGGAAGCATTGTTTTGTGTTATTTCTATTGTCCAACCAGATTGGATAAATGAAGCAAGGGATGAATGGAAGAAGGATGAAGAAGTGTGGCCACTCATTCAAAAGTTGCAGAAGATCCCAGTTCAAACAATATTGCTAGAATGTGACGAGGAAGGAAAAATCATATTGGAACTTGGAGAAGTCACAGAAACAAGAACTTGATAGCTACGAAATCGATCAATTTCAGAGTATCTCATCAAGTGGAAGAACTTACCCACTGAAGATTCGACATGGGAGGACAAGAATTTTATACAGAAGCATTAAGAACTGCTCAAGCGTTGAGGACAACACTTTTTGAAGGAGAGGGGCATGTTAGGTACATATACTACGAGTGTAACCCCTTATTGTTATTAGTACAACCACCTTATTATATTGTTGTGCCCATGTAGTCCCCATATTGTTATTATTGTGCCCCATAGAAGACCACTATTGTTATTATTGTGTCCTTACATTATTATTGTTATGTCATTTCTGATTATATTATGACCCCTTAGACTCTTATATATAGAAAGGAGGTCTTGTCATTTGTATCATCCATGAATTGTTCATTTGTGTAATGTAAAGGAGGTTTCCCCCTCGAAGAGGCTTATTTTGAAGGCGTTTATTTATATTTTCTATCTTTTTGTGAGTTGGTTTCATAATATGACTTGACTATTTAGATCTTTTCTTTATGCAATACCATGGTCTGTAGACCATGGGAGAATCTTAGAACCAACCAAAAACAAGGGCTAAAACCATTTTGACTCCTATCTATCTGTGTGCTCCACATCCACATATCATGGAGACTTTACTTTCTTTTTACAAAACTTTTACAAAATTGGGTTAAAATAACCCTAAAACTACCCCTAAGGACCTTATCCCAACATTCATTGCCCTCAAAAACCCCTGAGGCACTTTGATTGTGAAGAGTTCATCTATCAAACTTGTGATTTCATTGAGTCCCTGCCAGATTCTAAACAAATTAGATCGGATAATAAACTAGAAAACTTTTCAAAAGATCACACTTAAACAATACTTGTAAATATATTTTCAAAATACTAAAAATTATATTTTTTTAAAAGCTACAACCCTTAAAACTCTTTATTGGTGCATAAATAATTTCATGGCATGAATATATTTGCATAGTACTCAAATAGAAGAGAAGAGTTAACTATGAAACTCTTCATTGCAACATTATGTATTAATTCCTCTGCATCAATAGTCACACTCAGTCATTGTGGTGGTGACCGTGGGATACTTGTTATTGTCCCATCTCCCCTATTGTATGGGGAAACGTCAGTGGTGAATACATAGTACTATCTCATCTCCTCATCGCAAATATAATGATAGTGACAATGCTAATGGCGAATACTTATTACTACATCCTCTCTTATGTTCACATTGTGATAATGTATATAAAGTAATCAGGTTTGGAATCAAATTTGTTCAGCTTCTTGTAAACGAAAATATTTTGATGATTATTATTTGATTTTTAGGTTTATTATTTTAAATTTTTGGGAGAAAAAAAGGAGGATCACTAGTGAGGGATCCCTTCCAAGAGAAAATGGATGAATATATTTCTCATTCCAAATTAATGGACATCAAACCTTCTAGTCTCAAATATACCTTGAACCATTGCAGAACTGGACCCAATCATACAACTACCAGACTTGACCGTTTCCTTATCACTTATGACTTTTTGCATTATAATATCTCCATCAAGTCTTCTATCCTTTCCCTGGAATGGATTTGATCATTCACCCATCCGTCTGGCCTTGTCTACTCCTCTCAATTATGGACATATTCCTTTCATATTTAACCCATTATGGATTCATCATCCTTATTTTCATGGGGTTGTCACTCAATCCTAGCTTCCTAGGTGTAGTGAAGCCCAATACAAATATGGGAAAGGAAGATTAAAAACTTCAAATCTTGTCACAAATCATGGGTGAAATCCACACAATCTATCAAACAATTTGCTATCTAGGATATGTAATAGATAATTGGCCTCCTTAACTCTTCCATGGATGTAGATCTAGTATCAGATAAGAAGTTGAGTCAAGACAAATCCATGTTTGATAAATACCATCCACTGTTGAAGGAAGAGGTGGAGTATTTGTGACACCCCTTTCTTAACGATTTCTCCCTTGTAAATAATTGTAATAATGAAACATCCCGGATCCGAGTGGCATAAGTGGTACCGCAGATCTCCATGCAGGTAGTTAATGCCCAGTACTGCCAGCTGCAGAGCAGCGTGGCCTCCCAGGACGTAACCTCATGCGAGCAAGGAATGAATATTAATGCGAGATTGGGAGGAGGATTTGCATTTAAGTCCTGCGTTGATCGATGCAATATGCCTCCTGTTATAATCATGCCGATCCATGGTTCACTCACCGAGCTTTGTGCTCTGCTGTGCGGCATTAGAACTAGGTTTACAGGAGCTGTGGGTGATGGCGTAAATTTGGGGCATTTCCGCAGGCTCAAAGCCATCTCTATCAAGGGTAATTTCTCCCCTGTTCTGGATTTTTGCACTCTGTCTATGTCTGCTATCTCGTGGTTGTCTATACGCTTAGTCACACTGTGGTGTTGGTCGATAGCTCTGTGGTGTTGGTCGATAGCTTTGTTGGGCATCCTTCTTGCCTCACCCGTCTCTGACCTGGTGGTCATCCTGTCCATAATCCTTTAGAGGCGTACCTTCTTTCTATAATCATGGTTCGTTCTGGCAAAAGGCATCGCTCTTGGGGGCGTCGTGACAACTGTATGCATCCTCCAGTTTGTCTTGCCATGGAAATAGCGACGGAACCGTTCAATCCCTCCCCCGCCCATGAAGCTGGGCCTTTTGTTAGCTCTGGTCGGAAACCTAGGCCAAATAGTGCTTTTCAAACAACGCACTTCAAGTTTCAAAGTAATCTGCATAGGCCCCTGGTAACTTCCCACATCACCCTTATACTCTCGGAAGAGGAAAACCTTGTCTCCCCCTTGGCCTGCATCGCCCTGATCCCTCTCCTGGTAGTGAGAATTCCTCGGACAGTGACAACAAGGAAAATTGGGAAAAAGAGAAAGATGAACAGGAGGCTTTTCTCAAAAATCTTCCTCCTCTGGACGACACAGGACCTGCAGCTGAGGAAAAAACTCATGGCGAAGCGAAACATGCCAAACTATCCCTAACAATGATTTAAGCGGTAATGAAGGTTTTAAGGATGGCGACACTGCTCGGGATGAGAAGAAGGACAATGACCCAACAAAAGAGAAGTAACGCCTCTTGGGACTGTCTCTTTTTGTTTCGGCTTCGGTCTCAGACTTATGGTCAAGTTTCTATGCAATTGTCCTACTGTTTTTCGGCTCCCAGATGGGATTTTGATGACTCTGTATTTGCTGGGTTGCAATGTTTTTTGTGTCTCTGTGCTGGCTCAGTTCTCCTTCTCGGCGACACGTGTCTCTCTCTATGTGTGCTTTCTGGTCTCTTGCACTCTGTAACTGATTTCCCCAGCTTATGTCTCTAATGGGGCAGTTCTGTTTTGTCGAGTGTTGTAACGCCTCGCTCATATGTAAAAATATTTTTCCTTTCAGTTAATAGAAGTTAATATTTTCAGAGAAAAAAAAAATTGTAATAATTAAACAAATGGGTTGAGTAGGGACACTAATTCTAGAGACTGAGGAGTGATTTTGCTTGGGTTATGCAAATTACTTATTGCACGACAAAATAATGAATGGTGTGATAACCATTAAATATTAGTTGTTGTATGTCTGCAAGGCCATGCTCTCTTGAAAGAAGAGGGAGGACATAAAATAAATAGGCTAGCATTGTCGTTGAGGAGGCTACATCTAGGGAACACAAGTGACATTGGGTATATGGACGAAATTCAATAGACAAGTGAGTGGGGAAGACATGGCACAAACCTCAAAGGCCAAGAAGACCCTGACTGCGTGTCAGATGGTAGTTGAAGAACCATCATGGACAAGAAATGGAGGCATTCGAACATAGAGGGTTATGCAGTCGCAATGGGAGAAAAACAAGTGCTTTCTGAGAACCACCATGGATGAGAGCTTATACAAAAGCAACATGCACAACCAATAGGGGGAGTACAAAAAAACTTGTTATTGTGATGCTAAGAATAACTACTGTGTCCAAGAATACAGAGAGTGTACAATCTAGCAAAACATAGTTTGTTTTCTACTAATTACCACCCTGGAACTAGAGGAGGCATTTAAAAACAAAGGATGCAATAATAAAGAGAGAAAAACACATAAACACCTAGAGAAATTAGGATTTTCTTAGGATATGGATTGGGGAGTATTCTTGTGCACCTATTGGCAACACGATGTAATAGTGGAAGCACATCTGGATAGTTCTTGGGCTCTTAAAGGAGTTGTTTATATGTTGGGTTGAGCATTGGAGTACGAGAGGAACTTATCCAAGTGAGGGGAATTTCAAGATACCCTGGGGGGTTGGAGGTTGGAGATGGGTTTTATCTAGAGTCCCTTAACATCCTAGGGTAAAGTTTTAGCCCTTTTAGTCCTAGTAGAGGCTCTAAAGTCTCACTTTCTTGTTTCTTTTGGTTTTATAGTGGCTTCTTGACTCCCCTTAGTGGGTGCAAGCACTATGTTAGTTCTCTATAATATTAGTGTATTCCCCTTATTGTTATCGTTAGTGTAGTCCCCTATTGTTATTGTTGTGCCCCTGTATCCCCCGTGTTATTTTTGTGCCCCATAGAAGGCCACTATTGTTATTATTGTGCCTTTACATTATTATTGTTATGTAGGCTCTGATTATATTGTGACCCCTTAGACTCCTATATATACCAAGGAGGCCTTATCATTTGAATAATTTAAGAATTGTTCATTTATATAATGTAAAAGAGGTTTCCCCCTCGAAGAGACAAATTTTAAGTCATTGATCTATCTTTTCTTCTATTTTGTGAGCTAGTTGCATAACATTTGGTATCAGAGCTTTGGATTCTAGGGTTTTGCTGCATCAAACAAGCCATCTTGACATTTTCTCTATAAAACTTTTCTACGAGGCCTAAGAAGCTAAAATTGAAACCACATGGAGCCGAAATTTTGATGAAATTTGTGTACGAATTTCTAACCTTGGTTAACTATATTTTCGGAGATATGATTCGAGGAAGTTAGGATTTTTGCAGGCTCCAGAATTCAATCTCAAAAAGGTGACCTAGGGAAAATTGTCATAAATTTCTCTCTGAGAATTGAATTTGAATTTCATAAAAAGTGACTAAAATCTCATAGAATTTAGTTTTTTGTATCATTTTCAGGGCCAAAGGTCGAAACAGTGACACGTGACACTTTGTACAAGTTTGCTCTACTGAACGAGTCATTAATCAGGTCATTGTGGGATATTGGGCATAAATCTTTCTTGAAGAATACAATATGTGTCTGATTTATGGGGATGGAAAGAAGACTAATAGGGCTAACACAAGATGAAAATTTAGACCTTGGAGATCCAAAATTACAGATGTACAACAACTTCAATAGCGAGCTCCTAAAAGCAAGAAAAATGTGTTTAATTTTTTAAAATTTGCATAACTTTTATTTGAAAAATTAGTTTGAAGCATATATATCAATATTTTGTTCTAAAATATCTCCTAAACAAAAGAATTTTACACCCATTAAGCCCTCAAAAATCTCTACTATGACTCATGAAGAGGAGTAATTGCAAGATGATATATCAAAATTATGGGACCAAATGCAACAAATTTCGCTCTCACAAAGAGTAACCAATGATGAACTAATAGGGGACATGGATGGATTAAAAGGTGGCATGGATGGTTTAAAAGTAGAAATAAAAGGTGACATGAATGGTTTAAAAGCATAAATAAAAGAAGACATGTAATATTTGAAGGAAGGTTTGACAAAGTTACTACAAGAAATTATTCCTAATGGCAAAAAGGTATTCCATGAAATTCATGAAGGGAAAAACAAAGAATATGAATTATGATTTGATAGAATTCAATGTGGGGTTTAATACCCATCACATTCTAAAGATCGATATGAGGAAGTTTGATGTAAAGGATACGGTAACATGATACTATAGATGGAGCAATATTTTGATCTCCATGATGTGTAACACACACAAAAGGTACACATTGCATCTTTATATTTAGAACCCAATTAGTTTGTATGGTATCAATGGCTTTATTCTCATAAACCACTTGTCACTCAGTTAATTTTCATAGAGGAAATGATAACAGATATAACAACACCTTCTTTAGGAAATTGATAAATATAAATAAAAAGGGTTCAATGGCAGAGCACATTGAGGACTTCCAAAAATTGAATATCAGGGTAACTGATATTCCAGAGGATCATAGGATTTATTCCTTCATATGGACTTTGAAGGATAATATCCAGCATGAGCTTCTCCTTCAGAAACATGATTCATTGGAGAAGGCATTCACAGTGGAAAGAAAAGTTGAAAGCAAAATTATGGCAACAAGGAAGTCTACCACTCACAACTATAAAGATGGAAGTGTTTATGCTCCTAGCCTTCCTCAACCTACAAGGTTGATTCCACAACAATTTGAGGAAAAAAGAGAAAAGGGATTTGTTATAGTTGTGATATAAAACACACTAAAGGTCATAAGTGTGTTGAGAATAAATTATTCTACATAGATTGTGAAGAGGAGGAACAAAAGGAACAAGAAACATCAAAAGAGGAGGATATACACTAGGAACCAACCCCAAAGAAAGAAAAAATGAATCCGACCATATCTTGTAATGCATTGGTAGGAATTACCACTCCTCAAACTCTTAAGATAGAAGGATATATCAAGAAGAAAAATGTAATAGTGCTTATTTATTCAGATAGTACCCATAATTTTATTCATTGTAAGATATCCAAGGAATTTAATTGCTTCCTATATCCAACACTATAGTGTCAAGTGATGGTTGCAAATGGATGAACTATAAATTATTGTAGAAAGTGACATAATATCAAGCTAACCATGGGGGAATATGTATTGAATAGTCCAATGCTTGCCATTGTAATGGGTGGTGTTGATGTTGTACTAGGAGTCCAATGGTTACAATCTTTGGGGATGATAACTTTTAATTTTCAAAATTTTCTCTTGAATGTGTTTTAGAAGGAAAGGAAGTTGAATTAAGAGGTATCTCAGGGAAAGCAGGAAACATAATAATCTCTAATGACATGAGAAATATTTTGAAGAAAGAACAATGGGGTGTAATTGCACAATTATTCTCACTAGAGGTTCAAACATCGAAATCATATATTTATCCAGATCTCCAAAAAGTCTTGGACAATCATTCCAAGGTATTTGAGACTCCCAAAGGCCTCCCACATATTCATGATCATGCTATTCATTTGATTCCAAGAAGTGTTCCTCCAAACATTAGACCTTACAGATATCCCTATGCCCAAAAGAGTGAAATTGAATGTATGGTTGTAAAAATGATAGTGGTTGGTATAATTCAACCTAGTCGAATTTCTTTCTCTACTCCAATAATATTGGTGCAAAGAACGATGGATCATGGTGTATGTATCCAGATTATAGGGAGATCAAAAGGCTCACTATTAAAGATAAATTTCTCATTCCTGTCATTGATGAATTGTTGGATGAATTACATGGAGAAATTTACTTCACTAAATTGGATCTTCATTCAGCATATCATCAAATTAGAATGAAGATTGAAGACATTGCAAAAACAACATTCAGAACTCATGAGGGTCATTATGAATTTTTGGTCATGCCTTGTGGCCTTACTAATGCATCTTCCACATTTCAAGGTTTGACGAATTCAATTTTCAAACCCTTCCTTAGAAAAAAATGTGTTAGTATTTTTTGATGATATACTAATCTACAACAAGTCTTGGAAGGGTCATGTTCAACATGTTGACAGGGTTCTCAAACTATTGGAGGTGAAACAATTATATGCAAAAACCTCCAAGTGTTTCTTTAGATTACAAGAGGTGGAATATTTGGGTCATATTGTATCTCATGAGGGTTTTAAGATATACCCTAGCAAAATTAAAGCCATTAAGGGATGGAAAATCCCCACAACCATAAAGAATCTTCAAGGATTTCTCAGGTTGACAGGGTATTATCGTAATTTTGTTAATAATTATGGGAGAATAGAAGCACTTCTAACAACACTACTAAAGAAAGATGCATTTTCCTGGACTCTAGAAGCAACTAAGGCCTTTGAAAATCTTAGAGAGGCAATGTGCCAAGCACCGGTCTTAGTTAGTCCAAACTTCACAAAAACCTTTATTGTTTAATGTGATGCCTCAGGAAATGGAATTGGCGTTGTTTTAATGCAAGAAGGAAGACCCATTTCTTTTGAAAGTCGTCCAATCAAAGGAAAGTATTTACACAAACCTATTTATGAGAAGAAAATGTTGGCAATACTACATGCACTAATGCAATGGAAACCTTACCTAATGGGAAGACACCTTAAGGAAAAAACATATCATGATAGTCTTAAATACTTTTTGGATCAAATATTATCTTTAGAAGAGTAAAAAAAAATGGGTCACAAAGATGTTGGGTTATGACTTTGAAATCATCTACAAAAAAGGGAAGCAAAGTGTTGTTGTAGATGCACTCTCAAGAAAGAATGAGGATGTGGAAATGTTGGTTTGTTCCGTTTCTATTATCAAACCTGATTGGATAACCAATGAATGGGATGAATGGAAGAATGGTGAAGAGGTCTGGACACATTGAAAAGTTGCAGCAAGATCCCAATACATCACATACATTTAGTTGGAAAAATGATTCATTATGGTACAAAGGTCACTTATATATTTGTAAGAATTCCCAACTCAAGCAAAAGATTCTTTTGGATTTGTACATCTCCCCCTTAGGAGGGCACTCAGGAGTTTTGAAACTTACCACAGGGTTAAGAAGGATTTTTTTTGGGATGAGCTTAAATCTAATATTCAGAAGTTTGTGGCAAAATGTTTGGTTTGTCAACAAAACAAAGTTGAGACAATTAAGATCCTGGGTCTGTTACAACCTTTAGCCATTCCAAGTTAGCATTGGGAGGAGGTATCAATGGATTTTATCACAGGTTTACCCAAGTTTGAAGGAAAGAGTGTCATCATGGTGGTAGTTTCATCATGGAAAGAGTGTGCATTATCTCATCCTTTTAACGCTAGTACACTTTCTATTGCATTTATGGAAACAATTCAAAAGCTACATGGTAACCTAAAGATTATTGTAAGTGACAGAGATCCCATTTTCACTGGAAATTTTGGGATGGAATTATTTTCTTATCTTGGCACTCAATTAGCTCATAGATCATATTATCATCCTCAATCTGATGGGAAAAATGAGATAGTGAACAAATGTTTGGAAATATATCTCCTTTCCTTTGTATCTGATAAAAAACAATGGGTCAAGTGGTCACCTATAGCTGAATGGCGGTATAACACTTCCTTCCATAGTGCAACAAAAATGACCCCATTTATGGCACTTTATGGATATCACCCACCATCGATCACATAAGCTTTAGGAGAAAATTCTAAGGTTTAAGCAATGGAAGATCACATCGAACATCAACAACAAGTTCTCGAACTCTTAAAGGATAACCTCA
This sequence comes from Pinus taeda, assembly GCA_000404065.3. Lineage (NCBI taxonomy): Eukaryota > Viridiplantae > Streptophyta > Pinopsida > Pinales > Pinaceae > Pinus > Pinus taeda. Next base: position 121,192 of record APFE030618233.1, read on the forward strand.
CTTTGGTGCAAACTCAAATGAAACAACAGGTAGATAAGCATCACAATGAAAGAAATTTTGATGTAGGTGACTGGGTATTTTTATGACTACAACCATATAAACAAATGTCACTCAAGAAAGCTAAGAAGGATAATAAATTATCACCCAAGTACTATGGTCCTTACAAGGTGTTGCAAAATATTAATATTATGGCATACAAATTGGAGGGGCATACATATTTTTGATTAAACCCAGTTTTCCATGTTTCATGATTAAATATGGTTATCAATGACAATCTCCTAGTTCAAACATTGTTTCGAGAACTTGACAAAGAAGGAAAAATCATATTTGAGCCTGAAGCAGTCACGAAAAAAATAACCCAACAACTACAGAATTGATTAATTTTAGAGTATCTCATTAAGTGGAAGAACTTACTCACTGAAGATTCCACATGGGGGGATGAGACTTTTATATAAAATCATCTAGAACTACTCAAGCGTTAAGGACAACACTTTTTAAAGGAGTTGGGCATGTTAGGTCCGTATAATACTAGTGTATTCCCCTTATTATTATTGTTAGTGTGGCCCTATATTATTATTGTTGTGCCCCATAAAAGCCCACTATTATTATTATTGTGCCCTTACATGATTATTGTTATGCAGGCTCTGATTATATGACCCCTTAGACTCCTATATATACCAAGGAGGTCTTATCATTTGAATCATTCAAGAATTTCTCATTTATGTAATGTAAAGGAGGTTTCCCCCTCAAAGAATCTATTTTTTAAGTCGTTGATCTATATTTTCTTATATGTTGTGAGCTAGTTGCATAACACACTATTGATGTGATTCGGGTCGAGTGAAGTCTCTATATTCCCTGGAGCTCATTGGTTGATGAACAACTAGAAATTAGAGGTGATAGTCCTTTTGATTACCTGAATACTTGTTGGTTTCTATTTGGTTGGTGGGTGGAGGCTAAAGGACTTCTAGAGTCCCTGCTTCAACTTGTAGTTGGCATACAAACCCTTGAGTAAGCTATCTCAGTCTTTAGAATCTAGTTCAGGGGTTATAGTTGCAAGTAAGCTTGGGTACAACTGTCTATGGTTGGGTGGAGAGTTGTAGTCCCAATCTTAGTTACCCAAGAAGATTCATAAGATAAGTATTTATAATGTGTTCTCTATGTTAAAGAATGAACCCTATATTGTTGGTTTGAAATGCTTTCATTAGTATAAGAGGCATGGATGTGTAACTCTTATTTACAGAATTGACTAGTGTGAGATGATATTTTTTTTAAAGGTGTTGTGATAGCATGTGAGAATAATAGGTAAGCATGAAATTATTTAACATGAGATTTCTTCCTCTTTATTGCAATATGTTGACTAAGTTGATTTCAATATTACATTTCATGGTGGTGTTGCAATGTGAAATATGGAAGATTTCCTCTCTTTTTATTCTTGCTGACTTGGAGATTTATAGAGGGTCCTCTTCAAGCATTCCTCGTTGATGAAATTCTCATTAGAGTGTCAAGTTGATGTTGCACTTGCACATGATTGGTTCATATTTTCCCGTAATAGAGAGGGAATGATGTTTTGATGCATGTTACTCTCAATTGTTGTTTCACATAGATGATCGCAGGGAGGCGATCTGAATTTAAATGCTCATCTTGATAAAATATGTAAGAATAATAATTGATCTTCTCGTTCTTAAAATATTTAAAGTACTGAAGCATGTTATCATCAAGATGTTATCACTTAGAAATATCCTCTTGGTTGTGAAAGAGGAAGTCCTAAGGAAACCTTTTCAAACCAAGCTTGTAGATTAAAGGCTATCCCCTTCAATCTAGAAAGGGATCTCTAATAGCCTAATCACTAAGCTTAGAAACTAGTTGTATCTTCAAACAATGTCTAGATCTTCGGTAGGGTTTTTGGATTTTGAGTGTGGTGGTTGGGTAGGGTTGAATAAATATCAACTATTGGGTAATCAAATCAAATCTAGGTGTTTATAAATATTATGAAGGATTGGTAAAATAGTCCATGAAACAGAGGCTAGGTAAATGATGTCTATCTATGAATATTATCATTGCAGTATGAAAGTGGAAAAATGATTAACAATCTATCACATTTGAAGCATCTAGCAATGAGTGAATTTCGAATGTAACTTTAGAGGAAAATTGTGAGTATTTAACTTTATGAAATGAAGCATCTAACAAAGGATGAGTTCCACCAAATTTACTTTCGATTTAAATACTTGGAAGATTTACACATAAATGAACAACTGAGAAGGGATTCACATACACATGAGAAATGAGACAAACTTCAAAACATCATCATCTTGAATCTTTGGTATGAAATCACTTTGTACTTCTGCACTTGATATAATTAATACTCAGAAAATATTACAAAACAAAGCAATAGTTTCTTCTCCAAAACTTGAAAATCCAACCCTTCTTCCTTCTTTTTCATTCATTATATAGGAAAAATACATAAATTTGAGATCCAAAATGTTTGGGAAAGTATTAATTACAATAATCATAAAGATCCAAAATAAATGGATCTGAAAATTTACCTATTCACCCATTTTTAGTTTGATCCCAAGTCGAATTTGATAAGGTGGCCTTCAATTGTTAGCTTGGATTTTTTATAGGAAACAAAATTTCAAACATTCTGGAAAATTTCTGAAAAATAGGGTTTAAAGATGTGTTCAAATCTACCAAATTGTGATAGTTGTGTAAAACATCAAATATTTTTTTTTCAATAAACTTATTCTTCACAAAAAACTCTTTCATACTTGGAAAATTCATCTTCATCTTTTCAAAAACCTTGCCCAAAGTGGATGACTAAAACATGAAATAATTAATTATTCAAATCCTAAAAAATAGGTTGCAAATATTCCTTCATATCCTTCAAACCGTGTTAGTTGGGTAAACACTGAGAAAATATTTTTTAAGATAGTATATAACCAACAAAAAACTCTTTTTGTTTTTACAAATTCATCTCCATATGTTCGGAAACTGCATTTAAAAAAAGTGACTAAAACAGGAAAATAACATAATTCCTTTATAATTTCCAAACGATGATGTCTGGGTAAAATATGAAAGAGTTTTTTATAAATCACCCTATTCCAAACAAACACCTCTTTTTGTTTTTTGAAATTTAGCACCACTTGTTTGAAATATGTGTTTGAACATAGTGACTAAAACAAGAAAAATGTTGGAAACTGTTATTTTAGGGCAAATTGTCATTTTAGGGTTTAATTTAAAATCCCTCTCTTAGGCTTGAAAACTTTGCCAAATTTCACATCAAGGTTTAATATGGTAAATCTTCTTGAAAAATGATTTGGGCACTTCAAAATTAGTTTGGAAACTCATATTTTCATCTAAAAGATGTTATGTGTGTACCTGGGTTGAAGAAAAATTTGATCTTTGTAGTTGTATTGGAAGAAAGGGGCTATGATGTTGTTTTCAGTAAAGGGAAATCCTTTCTGAGACATGTAACTATCAGACAAGTGAAACATATTGGAGTTAGATTGAAAAAACTCTACAAACTTGAGGTGGAAGATTGTGTTGCACTTAGTAGAAAGGTAGAAAAGGTGAAGATTCGAGAGGTTGGAGAATTCTTGAACAGGTGCATGGGACACTTACACCATGGAGCCTTAAAAATCATGTAGTAGATTACTATTGGTATTCCGAAATGCACCCTTGACCATCATGATGTCTACAAGGGATGCACAGTGGGGAGAAATGTCCAATCCACCTTCCAGGGCCAAGATAATAGAGCGGGAGAAATCTTGGGGTAAGTCCACTCTGATGTATGTGGACCTTTTTCTAGAAAATGTTGGATTTCCTTCATGATGAAAAAGGATGAAGTGTTTTCCAAATTTGTTGAATTCAAAGCATTGGCTGAAAAGGAGATTGGTCAGAAATCAAAATCCCTAAGAAGTGACAATGGAGGAGATTTTGTTTCCAACAACTTCAAGGAATTTTGTGTCGAGGAAGGTATTAGAAGATAACTTATATCACCCCATAACCCACAATAAAATGGGGTGGAGAACAAAATCATAGTGGGAGTAGCAAGAGCCATGTTTCATGATCAAGGGATTCCATTACATCTATGGGCAGAAGCATGAAACATCACAATTTATTTGCACAAATATATCACTAATAAAATACATGGCATGATCACACCCAAAGAAGCTTTCTCTATGAGGAAGCCAAATGTATCTCATTTTCAAATTTTTGGAGCTACTATGTATTGTAATGACTCCAAGGATAGCAATAAGAAATTGGAGCCTACAATTGAGATGCGGGTCTTTGTAGGATACATAAAGACTCCACATAACTATAGGGTGTATTTTCCCTCACTCAGGGTAACAGTAGCAAAGATAGATGTCATATTCGATGAGGAGAAGGCAATACGATGATATCTAGAGTGAGAGTTGAATATCCCACCAGAGGAGTAGCTTCTAGATCCAAAGGAGGAGCCTCATGCAGAGCTTCAAGATATTTTGGAGTAGCCACGTGTGGAGGATCAGACAAGAGGTTGAGTGGAGGAACCCACTCAACAAAAATCTTCTAGAGAGGGGAGGAAGAGAACCAAAGAAGTTGACAGATTGGTGCAGGATGCACAGGAGCATGTGGGAGCACCCACATCTTTTCACAGGCAAAGGATGTCATGAGACAAATACAATGGTTATATGGCTCTCATGATAGAACTCATCGAGTTAGAGACTTTTTGATTTGAGGAAGTAGTTTCTCAACCAGTGTGGGTTGATACCATGGTGGAGGAGTATGACTCCATCATGAATAACAATGTATGTGAGGTGGATTCGAGGACATAGAACAAGTCAGTGGCTAGTTCCAGATGGATTTACAAAGTGAAGCATGTAGCTGATGGCAGTATTGAGAAGTACAAGGCCTGATTTGTGGCAAAAGGCTTCTCATAGGTAGAGGGAGTTGACTATGAGGAACAATTTGCACCAGTGGAAAAATGTTCCTCAATCATAACCATTCTAGCATTAGTTGCACACATGGGGTGTAAGATCCACTAGATGGATATGAATACCTCCTTCCTCAATTGTGTTGTTGAGGAAGAAATTTACATAGAGTAGCCAGAGGTATTTGATACATATGACAGGGAGACACATGTGTGTAGACTTAGGAGAGCCCTTTATGGTCTCAAACAAGTACCCCGAGCATGGTACACTCAGATTGACACATATCTTAGTGGATTGGGCATCACCAAAAGTGAAGCAGATGCCAATCTCTATCACATTGTGGTAGATGTAATTTTCTTATCTTGGTATTGTATATTGATGACTTCATACTTATAGGGGATGAGCAATTGATCCTCTCTTAAAAAGAGGACCTTGCAAGAGAATTCAAGATGAAATACATGGGATAGATGCATTACTTCCTTGGGATAGAAGTATGGCAGGGTGATGGTGAGATGTTTGTGAGTCAGGGGAAGTAGTCCTCTGAAATACTAAAGAGATTTCATATGCAATATTGCAAGCCTATAGACACACCTCTAACTACAAACTAGAGGAAGGAGCATGGTTCTTCAAGAGAGGTAGTAGTAGCTACCATCTACAGATAACTTGTGGGATCCTTGATGTATCTGGTGAACATAAGGCCTGACATATGCTATGCAGTTAATAAATTGAGTCAAGCCATGGTGAAGCCTACTAAGTTATATTGGAATGTAGTAAAGCATGTGTTAATATATCTCAAAGGCACAACTAAGAATGGGTTATGGTAGACAAGGACAGAGGGAGTGAAGCTCCAAGGCTTCACTAATGTATATTAGGCAGGGATTCCATCAGACAGGGAATGTACTTCAAGTGATATCTTCAGTGTTGGGTCTACAACTATTTCCTTATATAGCATGAAACAGAGGTCTGTGGCACTCAACTCAATAGAGGTTGAATAGATGGCTACAAGTCAAGAAACATGTGAGGCCATATGGATGAGGAAAATACTTGTGGGTCTTTTCAGTCATGAGATGGATCCAAGAATGATTTATTGTGATAATTAAAGTTGTATTAAACTCTCTAAAAATCTAGTATTTCGTGACAGGTCCAAGCACATTGATATCAGTTACTATCACTTACGGGATTGTGTATAAAGGAGAATTATGGTGCTATTGTACATTCCAACTGAGAGAGAAGGATGTAGGTATCTTGACAAAGGCATTGTCAAGAGGCAAAATCGAATTCCACATGTGCAACATAGGGGCGGTTCAAATCCCCTTCTTGCTAGGAGGGAGTATTAGAAATTGTAGCAAGAAAGGATCAATTTGACTTTTGCTTAGTCAAATTGAGTAATTCAATTTTCCACATCAGCAGGATGACTTGGATGTAGTTAACTTGTGTGACATTTCATCGTCTCATAGTTAGATAAACTATTTCGAGTTTGTAGGCTCGTAGTAGTGTTGTGCATGTAGTGATTTCTAAACTTTAGCAATATGGTTTAATTATTTTAAGTTGAACTCAATTAGTTGAGCTCAAGTAATTAAGTGATTCAATTGAAGGTTAATTGAGTAATAAAATTGTTGTTAACTTACTGATCTCTCAGTTAAACTAATCAATCCACTAAAAGTAGCCTAAACATGCATGGAATTCAAATTTCCTAATTGAAGTGGAGGAAAAGGCACATTGTAATCATCAATTGTATACTAGTGGAGTGTACAGGCTTGGAAATTAAGCAGGTGATCTATTCCTTTGGAATTACACAAGGAAATAGGGAATTCCCCTATTATTTAGGAGCTCAATTTCTCCTAAATTGCACAAGGAAATAAGAGGAATTTGGAGCCTTGAATTGGCTAAGTGTTGGCCATAGCAGGATAATCAGCAGGAGAACAGGTTTATAGTGCAGGGCGCGCTTAAGAGTTGAAGCAAGACATTGTAGTAGTTTCTCATTCTCATTTGAATAATGAAAAGAAGCGGATAGGTTTTTCCCTGTTGGGTTCCCGATAAATCATTGTGTTCTTGTGTTTTTTAGGGTTGCATGTCATTGCATGTGTTTCTAAATTGTGATTTCCATTCTGTATAATAGTAGAGGAAAATTGTAATCTCTTGTTTTCAGTTTGAAGTCGTCAGTAGTAGAAAATTTCTATTAATTTCTACAACCAACATAACCTGCTTCTTCCAAACAATCTTCCAACTTAGTAATGTTTATGCCAAAAGGGGTAAGGGACTAGGAATTAAATTTCTTGACTTTGGTATTGCAGTTAATTTCTTTTGACTAGCCTTCAATGTTTTTAAACCTGGCAATATTTTTTCCATACAACTTTGTTGAAATAATCCTTAACTCAAAAGGAACCTTTATCTCTTCTAACATAATCCAAAGGTCTGTCCTCAATACTATGTCAAAGTAATTTCTATATTCAATGAAACAACACAAGGAATTAGTTTTATTATTCCAAAACTCCTCTATAATGATCCTAAGAGTAACAAGATCGTCCACAATTAAATGATATTTCCTAAAAATTTATTGTCCTTTAACTCTTTTTTCATGTCTTTCTAGTTATAGGCTAACCTTCTTTTCCAAAATAATTCAATATAACTTGGCTAAAATGGGGCTAATCATAATGGTCCTATAATTAGAAGGATTTTTTTAATCCACACTTTAAAAATTGGTACAATGCAAAATTGCATCCAAAGTTTTGGGAACCTTTGATTCATTGTTAACTTGAAGAGCTTGTGCATGTGAGGGATGAGGAAAGTCCTCCACTTTTAAAAAATTCATCTTGGTGGCATTCAATAATTTTCACTTTCCCCTGTGTGTTCCATTTAACCCTAAACTTTTCTTCCAAAGAAAATTCTTCATCCTCTATGTCCTAACATTCAAAATGGTGTCCACGACATTAGGGGATTCATAAATATTTTAAAGTAGAATTATAGTCCTTTAAGGTCATCATATTATATTTTTTAGTTTAAAAAACTAGAATTTGCATTGAAAACATCCTAGGATCAAGCTTATATATGCGCAAAATATGTTTGTGTTTTTTATTAATATAGTACTATTTCTTCCACTTAATAAGGGCCTTGTACATATTTATATTATTGAGCTATAAGGATTCATTAAAAGCATCTCTAGTTGCTTTCCTAGCAATTTTACATTCATTATCATACAAAGGGTTGGTGGTTCCATTATTGTTGTTACACGATACTTTGATAGAGACCTTGTTAATAGAAGTAGAAAGGGTTGTTGTAAAATTATGATAGAGGTTTTCAATTTTGTCATCGTAAGATAGGAGATTTAAATCACTGTTTAAATCCCTTAAGCAAAGATCAACATTACTTTTGTCAAAAAGCAAGTGCCTTTGATTATCAAAATTTTCTTCCATAGGGATATTATGCATGGAAAAGTTTAGAGTTAGTGTTAAAGGTTTATGATCAAAGTTGGATTTGTGGTCATTTAAGAGATAAAAAAAAAATATCATTTGGTTTGAGACATGGATATTGGATATCACATAATCCATGACACTACTACCAAAGCCATGAATATAAGTGATTTGGTTGGAGTTTGACCACTTCATTATACCACTGCAAATTATTAGGTCTTGAGAACTACAAAGATTAACTAGCATAGTAGCAAACAAATTCTTGGTCAAATCTTCAAAGTTTCTTTTGTATCTACGAGCTAAAACAATGTCCTCATTTAGCCATAAAGGTTAGAGCCAAAATCATTGCTTAAAAAAATATCTTGGTTAGTTGCAATCCTAGCATTAAAGTCTCCTAGTGAGAATATATTACTTTCATTTCTTGGACCATGGATATCTTGTTTTAGGGAATTATAGGTCAATTTTTATCTAGATTACTTTTCTTATAAAAATTGAGTTGTTAGGTGGAAAATAATAAATTGCTATAGAAATCCTCTTTATATTGACGTATGAGATTCATATCAAAATATATTGATTGAGAGGGGTTATCTTATGAAATCAAAAGTGAGGAGAAACATTACTTTTTATAACAAGATATGACTCTTATCCCTCTATATTAGGATTTTTGTTCCATGCCAACCACAAGGCAAATATTTCTATGTTAGTGACCTTAGACTCATCATGCTCCCATGTCTCAATTAGGAAAATAATATCAATTTCGCTTGGGATCTAACTTAATCTAGGACTTGTGTGCCATGGAAGCCACAAAAGTTCCAAAAAAAATCTGAAATGTCTCAAATTGTTATTTATTATTATTATTCCCCTATCTCTCTAACAATAGCTTTTTTATTTTTTATTATTGTCCATTTTCCTTTTTATTTACTTCTTTCACCTTTTCAACTTCACTTCCTTGATTTAACTTTTCTATTGGAATGATGTTTTCATTTATAATTATTTCTAATGCCATATTATAATTATTTCTAATGAAGTTTTATCGAGTGTGCCATATTTATGGCGATTACAATTCTTGAATTGGATGAACCTATTTTTATGTTCAATTATTTTCCCAACCCTTTTGCTTCTATTAGACATGCTTCAATTAGTGAGCAAATCTCACGAGCTTTATGGTGAAACTAAGTGTTGATCAATTCCCAAATTGTCTTTGGATAAAAGAGTTTGTCACCTTCATCACTTAGGTGCCACTCAAAAAAATGAATATGAAAAACATTTTCTCTTAAAATATTTAAAATATACCGAAATTAAATTTAAGTTTCAAAAGATTCATTACATAACCAAAATCTTAACATTTTAACTTTACAAAACTATAATATTGACAGGCTTCTCTTAATACATTTTTAACTCAAAAATTAAATTTCAGAAAAAATGCTATATATCAATTTAAAATGAATGTTAATCATCATCAATGTAATTTTTTAAGATGTTTTTTGTATTAAATATTTTTGGAAATATAAAATAAAATAACTAAAAAGTGATAAAGTATACGTACGTTGCTTCTCCAAAAAGCTTTCAAGGGAACGATCATGAGTTGGCCCCACTTCAAACAAACGCTGAGTTTGGCATCATCACTGACGCTGTTCCACCTTGGAAACTTCTGGGCATCGTCCATGCTGTGTAATTCGCTCTAATGGGTTCTCTGTTTTATATATTTTTATAATAAATAAAGTAGTTGAAAGTAAAAAAATCATTTCATTATTTCAAAAAATAAATAAATTTTATAATTAAAATATTTTAGTGGGTTGTATAAGGAAAATATGTAATTTATTTTGTGTTTAATATGGAATTGGCAAGTGAATTTGACAAGTGGCATATATGTGTCTAAAGAAGCAATGTAAGTTAGATAGTCATATTTCAAAGATTTTTTTTTTTTTTTTTTTAAATTTGAAAATCTTGAGAAAAAGTCTGTGCATATAGATTATAGATATTGGATGTCTTTTCACACATGATAAATTCTAGAGTGAGGATGAATTTTTAAGTTTTGTTTATAGGACAAGGGACCTTTCAACAAGGAGTTGGCAAGCCATATTTTAAACAATTAAGAAAACATTGAATGTCAACCATAAATAAAATATATCGGAGAATTAATTGGCCGACGCATTTCGAACCAACAAGTGTGGTTCATCATCAAGACCAGATGAAGAGACAAACCATGACAAAGGCTTAAATAGAGAGAAATGTAGAGACATAATTTCAAGTAACGGCTATATTTGAACAATAATGTTTAAATTATAATATTAATATATTGTTCAAATATAGTTGTTACTTGAAATTATGTCTCTACATTGCTCTCTATTTAAGCCTTTGCCATGGTCTGCCTCTTCATCTGGTCCCGATGATGAACCACACTTGTTGGTTCGAAACACGTCAGCGAAAAATTTTTCTCATGTGATTTCTACCGAAAGACCTTGTTTAATTCATTATGGATGACAGAAGCTTAAATACAGAAATAAAATATATCAATTTCAATTTTAGATGTTTATATAAAATAGTTAAATGTAGAAAATTTCTTCTTCAATAGATAAGTCATTTTTACATCCTATTTGAGGGAGATGTGTAGTTTCCAATAGAAAAAAAATGATTTGATTGTTAATAAGAAATAAAATATTTCAATATCAACTCTCTTTCTCTCTTTGCAATTGAAATTCAAACTATAACCAAAAATATTATAATTAAAACATTTCAACCATCATAAATTCATTATATGTTCAAATTTATGCTAAGTGGAAAGGGATCAAGTCCGTTGAGGTGCAAACTTGTCTTAAATTGAATAAACTTGATAAAAGATTTGCACCATAAGCGATTTGATCCCTCTTGGGGCATGATAGGTTTTTTTTAATAAAAGTGGAAAACCTTATACTAACTCGGTGGTCATTTAGCAATTAGGATAACCATCATAGGGCTAGAAGACTACTCAAGAAGACTACTTGTTGCATGACACCATAATGACATCATGAGTTAAGCATGACAAATAATTGCTCATATCACCTAGAATATGCCTCACCATCATGTTTTGGTCAAACCAAAGCTAGGCATGTTCAGTGGTGTATAATATTGGATTACTTGATTTACCATAGATGATGCTACACCATCGCCACCCAACCACATGCAACCTGCTATAACCTTCCCTAGAACAAAGCATACTCATACAACCAACTATCTAATCTGCAATCATGCTATCATCCATTTAAGGCTACACATTATAGTCATGAATATCCTATTCCTACTTTGAAGGTACCCACATATCTTTAGTAGACATATCATTATTGTTACTTTGACATGGGAAATACACTATCTACCATATCACCAAGTCACGTCATCCTTTTCCAAAGCATACATAGCAACACCTCATTAATAACTCATCCGTCCTCCTCAACAAGATGTCCTTGTTCCTCCTAGCATGCTCATTAGTACCCATGCACTCATACTATATCTTAAATATCCCACTCTCCATTGCAAGTCACTCACGAAGGCTATTGAGATATGGATTCACCATGCAACTTGCCAAGTATGCCCTCCATTGTGCCACTACTAATGGTGCTTCAAGTTAGGGTCCTTACATTCTCCCTCACTTAAATTCATTGACATCCTCATCAACATGGCTCCATCAACTCATATGATGAAATGGGCATTAGAGGTGAAATGAGGCATTCACAATTTCCATAATCACTATAATACCATCTATCATATGAATAGACTATTTATTTAACTTGAGCATCCCATAACACTCAAGAAGCCTAGTTGTTGTGTGGCATTGGGATAACCTTATGATTTTGGCATGACCAACAACCATTTGTATCACTAGGAATATCCCTCACCATCATGTCTTGTCTAACCCAAGCAAAGCATGTTCAACCATGAGGAATATTAGAGTGATTGATATGCAACAAATGATGCTACACTATCACCACCCACCCATAAGAAACCTATTGTCACCTTCACTCGAGGAAAACATAGTTGAACAACTGAATTTCGAATGTGAAATCATTTTATCATCCATCTCGACTTACATGTGATAGTCACCATGATCCTATTCCTATTGTGAAGGCACCCATATATCTTTAGTGAACATATGATCATTGTTTCCTTGCCATGGCCAATACAAAATCTACCACATTTCCAAGTCACATTGTCATTTGTTGAAACCAAAATAGTGATACCTCACTAATAGTTCATTTTTCCTACTTCACAGATGTCCTTGGTCCTCTTAGTGTGTTCATTAATACTTGCACACTATTAGTTTGTCCTAACCATCTCATGCTCCATTGTGAGCCAGTCGCCAAGGCTAACAAGATATAGACTTGTTGTGCAACTTGCAAAGTATGCTCGACATGCCCTCCATTGTGTCATTACCAATGACACTTCAAGTTGGGGTCCTTACAACAACCATATGGCTACCATTCATGGTTGTGGCTTGAGTTATCATCATTATTCAAAGAAAACCACCTCACTTGAAAACTCCTCTCGCCCCTACCTCTCTACACACACATACACATAAATTAGTTGTCAATTGGATCTAGGTCAAGTGAGTAAGAGGAATTATTGTTATCCTATTTATCAAGGTTCAATTCAAAGTAGGTATATCATTGTAATTTGATTTTGTTAGCTTTTGAGTCCTATATAATAATGAATTCCTAGGACATCAACTAATATTTCATATTTAAGGATATAGTTTTTATCATAAGTGTATTATTGATTACTACTTTGCCTCCTCTTTAGCTTATCTCTTAATGAGGTGTCAATGAGAGAAAAATGAGGTGGTTCCATTAATGCATTATATATTTGTATCATTGAAATGAATACAATGAGAAAAGGATATGGCTTGAGCCCTTGTCCACTAGTTCTTGTTTTGTCTTGTCTTGAGCTATATTTCTTAACATGTTATCAAAGATATATAGTTCTTAGGGCCTGAATTAATCTATGGTTGTTGTCCATGGTGTCATGATTTAACATCATGAGAGTGCTCTACTAATCCAAATCGACATCACAAGTTTGAGTTGTGATCTGAAGCCATAGATATGAATGCCAACACTCTATAGGTATGCAATATTTCTTAGAAAATTAAATGAAATGTGAGTTGATGGAGAGCTTGGAGATAATAAAGAATCTGAAAACATTAATATTCATACTTGTGGGATTTTAAGCACAAGCACAATATTTAATTGTGAAGAAATATTGAACCAACTATTGTAAAACAAGAAAAGACGAAATAAAATTGCTAAGAAATGTGAATAAGTGACCAAAGAGACAATTCAAATTACTTATAAAATTATGATATGGTATTATTATTGAACACTAACTCAATAAATAACCTCTTCAATGGAGAAAAGAAAGTTGAACTAGGTTGGGGTTCCCTTGTGCATGCACTCAATTAACTTGCCAGCATTCTTAGAATAGCTAATAAGTCAAAAATGGAGTGGGAGACCCTAAATTAGAAAAATATATAATAATAGGGTTCATTGAAATTATGTGGAGTTAAAAATTAGAACTGATATAATAACCCTCACATGCAATGACTACCCATGAAAACTCCAAAAATAACACTGAAAGTCAACATATAAGTTAGATAGGTGAGAGGATAAGGTGGTTAGGTAGCTTATCTCAAAAAATAAGAGAGGGAGTGCACATTCACTATAGGACAACCTATTCATAAGTTAATGCATATTAGTGCAGTGGAAATAGCCATGCCAAAACCCAATCCCTATCACATGTCATCCTAGGTGTCGTCCCCTACTAAAAATAGAGAATTCCAAAGTTACGTGATAATCACAAATAACAGGAAAGGTCTAATAGTGAAAGAAAAGTGGTCATATATGCCCTTAATTATGTATGAAAAAGGTCAAATAAGAACCTAAGTGTGGTCTTGATGAACTCTCAAGTGCAATGTACCTTGACAATAGTCAAATCACTCTAAAAAGAAATATTGAAGAGTGCTTCCAAATATTTTTGCAGATTATTATTGAAAAACCTCTTTCTAAATTCACTCTAAGGCCTCCGGATTTTTGGTGTTTGGAATCGATTTGCAGCAGTCCCACCCATGTTCAAATCTCTAGAGGCATCACCCATACGCCCATAGTGTAGGAGGAAACAAACAAAATAAATGCAAGTCCCATCACCATCTTCGGCCTCTGAAGTTTTAATGTTTGGAATCGATTTGCAGCAGTCCCACCCATATTCTACATAAACATTTAATCCTCTTTCTAAATTCACTCTACATGAACATGTTAATTTTTTTTTGCTAATTATATGAGTAAATTATTATGTATGGATTTGATTGATTCAAGTTTGAACGCTGCCAAGTCAAGTTGATAAGGACAATCAATAATTTTGTACACATCAACACATTTATTTTCTTAAACTCGGAGCTCAAATTCATTGTTTGTTGCAAAGATTTTAGTTAAGTTCATAAGGATAATCAATAATTTTATACACATCAATGCATTTATTTTCTTAAACTCGGAGTTCAAATTCGTTGTTTGTTGCATAGATTTTTCTCTTTCTATATGTTATTTTGAGAGGAACAAAAAATGCAAAAATATTGAAAAAGACCGCTGGTGTGGATAACCACAATTCAGCATCAACCCATAATGATTTAATGAAGAGATTCGTCGCTAGTTGGAGCAATTTGATAGTGGTGGACGTTAAATAAGTTGAATCTATAACCAAATTTCCAAGCTGTTTAGCAAACAATTCCCATATTCTAAATAATAATTTCGATAGGCAGAGAGTCCAAAGAATTGAACCTCATTATCCATCTAGATATAATCAATTGAATCTATAACCAATTTTCCAAGCTCTTCAACAAATAATCCCCATATTCTAAATAATAGTTCAATGGGCAGACAGTCCAAAGAATTGAACCTCATTATATACTAACAATAGTTAGTATATAACGTGTATGAATGAGGGTTGTGTACTCATCTAGTGGATCAAGACTCCGACGATGATGTTGGTGATAAGTTCGAATATCCTCATTCTTGTCTCATGTCTGTCTTGTGCGTTTTATATTTCGTGAAATGTGAGAGGTGTTTTTTAAATGATAAATGAGTGATTATAACAACGTGTGATGCGTTGTTAATCATGTGAAGCCCAAATCCCACCCGTGGAGCATGAAAAAGAGTGATTCTGTCTCGACCTATTCATAGAATGCATCGATAAGCATGAATGAACTAACTAGTGGGCCCTTGTTCAATAGATGGTTCCACAATGTTTTTGTGAGAGCCTAGTCCGGCTTAAGAGTGGTTCAGAAAGTTATAGAAATTCCAATTACATTTAAAGAAAATTTGGCAAGAATTTTTGTAAATCTAAGTTATAATTGTTAAATTTCAAAATTTTAGGTGTCTTAGACGTTTTTGATGGCACTGAATCCATTTCCACCTTCAAAAATTGCCTCTGCAAGATTTTTTGCAATTTTTTTTCTCTGGATTCTAGCGACTTTTGACCACAGGACAATTCCTCCGTCTCGTTAGACAACTCCTTTTGTTTATGTGACATACTACACATAGTTAGAACGCAGCAACCATCATACAACAAGAAGAGAAATTAGACATATGAACAACCACCAGCCAAATGAGTTAAACGATATTTAAAAATAAATTCCCTTTTTAAATGGTTTATATTGATATTCACCACATTATATATTAAATTTAAGAGTTGGCATGTGTTAATTATGATTATGAAATGAAAACATAACCCATGCCCTTTTGATCACATAAATTCCCAAAGGGAATAACTCAACTTTTGTTCACAAGTTTTTTTCTAAAGATTTGGATGGTCATGGCTAATGATGAGCCATCGAGTTTTACGCTTAAAGGCTTATGTATACTTTATATAACATATATATATATATATATATATTCTTTATCTTGATTATCGTGTATTTTCTAGTTTACATGCCCCTCTCTTCTATTTCTAATGCTGCTACACTATAGCCGTCTACTGTTCCCACAGTTCACTGCTATTCATTGTTGTTGCATTTCAATGAGTGCCATACATCATGTTGTGCTATTATATGTCTATGGTATACCTTAAGTCAAGGTTTACTACCAAGATGCATCAAGGTAATTGGTTTACTGTATACGAGTTTGTATAATACTGCTTCACACATTACAGTCGGATGCCAAAGTTACATAGTCAATAGTACCATCATAGTATTTTGATGAAAACTGAACTGCTCCGACATTCCTTGACTGCTACATGTGTACCGAAAATGTGACACTGAAGCTCTCACTGAGAGACATGCTGCTCATCAAGCCTTTCACATACTACTACAGGTCTTGGTCAAATACCCATGTTACA
Organism: Pinus taeda; assembly: GCA_000404065.3. Lineage (NCBI taxonomy): Eukaryota > Viridiplantae > Streptophyta > Pinopsida > Pinales > Pinaceae > Pinus > Pinus taeda. Next base: position 137,864 of record APFE030618233.1, read on the forward strand.
AATGCAAGGTCATAATAATTCAACCACAGATATCCGAACTGTGCCACTGATGTGCTACGGAAATGATCATCTGGTTTGGGTTCTTGATCTGTCTTTGTTTGCATGTCTTTTATGCTTAGAATTGTGCCACTGATTTTCAGAAGGATGAGACAGATTCATAACACACTCACGCTTACATAGGTTTTACACTGGGAGATTTTAGTTTGTCACAATTTTTGGGTTGCCATAGGACAAACAATTCATGATATATGGCTATCTTCATATTCAAGGACACAGCTGGAAACACTTAGATACAAACTTCGTTATTGATTGCCAAGCACAATTAGTTGGTGCTTTATCTATTGTTGGAGCAAACAACGCATAGCGGAAATTAAATAGCATACACAGCACACACAAAATCTTAAAATAACACAAAGATTTTTAACGTGGTTCACCCAACCAATCTGGGCTACATCCACCAAACAGAGGCATTGACAATCTTATTATCAAACAGGAGATTACAACAATTTAGTTCTTCACACACTCTCAGCTCTGCTAAAATATCCTCTACGGGCTTACATTTTTATAGCTGGGAGTAGAAAACTAAATCATAAATTCTCTCACAACAAATATAGGATGCAATAACTCCTCCTCAAGAATAAATGGAGCTAATTTAGCAACAAATCCTATTGCTGTCACATACATGAGATTTTTGCGAAATTTAATAAACAGAAAATCTCAACAATCTCCACCTTGACAACAATTAGCTTGATACCCTGTTCGTTTATTATTTTATCTTTTCTGCAAGCCAAGAGAAGCCAGCCACCAACACAGCTTCTCTAACAAAATTGGTTTCATAAACATGTCTGCATAGTTCTCCTTTGTATGCACTTTTTCAAGAGAGACACCCCTTTCAGTGATAACTTTTCTTACAAAATGGTACTTGATAGGTATATGCTTTGATTTACTATGATAGGCGGGATTCTTAGCCAAATGAATTGCACTTTGACTATCACAAAATAACTTGATGTTGTCTTGTAACTTACCAAACTCACCAAACAAACCTTTCAACCAAATTGCTTCTTTGCAAGCATGTGAAGCAGCTATGTATTCTGCTTCAGTAGTGGATAAAGCAACAATGTTCTGTAGCTTTGGCATCCAGCTAAGAGCTCCACCTGCAAGAGTAAAGACATACTATGATGTTGACCTTCTCTTATCCAAATCACCTGCAAAATCGGAATCAACATATCTGCAAACAAATTCACTACTCCTGTTATAAGTGATACAATAATCACTTGTGCCTCTCAAATACCGAAGCACCCATTTCACTATTGACCAGTGTTCTTTTCCTGGATTTGCCATATACCTGTTGACAACCCCAACTGCATGTGAAATATCTGGTCGAGTACAAACCATCACATACATTAAACAACCTACTACATTGGCATATGGAATTCAAAACATATTTTCTTTTTCTTCATTTGTATTAGGACATAAACTAGAAGAAAGCTTAAAATGGGAAGCTAAAGGGACTGGCATAGGCTTCACATTGTTCATACCAAACCTCAAGAGTATTTTCTCAATATACTTCTATTGTGATAGCCACAGCTTACCATTGTTCCTGTCTCTGAAAATCTCCATGCCCAAAATATGTCTTGCTGCTCCTAGATCTTTCATATCAAATGTCCTAGCCATCTGAGCCTTTAACCTGTTGATCTCTATTATGCTTTTGCTTTCTAAAAGCATATCGTCAACATACAACACTAAGATAATGAACATGCCATTACTTAATTTCTTAAAGTAAACACAATGATCATATTCACTTATATAATTTTGACTCATCATGAAAGAATCAAATTTCTTGTACCATTGTCGAGGCGACTTCTTCAGACCATACAATGATTTCTTGAGCCTGCAGACAAATTTTTTGTTGCGATTTTGAACAAACCCTTCCGGTTGTTCCATGTAAATCTCCTCATCTAAATCTCCATGTAAAAATGCAGTTTTAACATCTAGTTGCTGTCATTCTAAATCAAGTAAAACAACTAATGCTAATACAATTCGAATTGAAATAATTTGTACAACTCGTGAAAATATCTCATCAACACCCCTTTTCAATTTTTAAACCCATTTACATCCCACCGTTTTTCTATCTTTAGGAAGTTCTACCAGATCCCATGTGCCATTCTTGAATAATGCCATCATCATGTCCTTCATAGTTTCTTTCCACTTTTCACTTTTAGAACCTTCTACAGCTTCCTGATAGCATAAAGGTTCATCATCATTAGCGGTTAAAGAAATTGAAGTAACATAATCATCATACTTTTTAGGAAGACATTTGATTCTTGTGGGCCTCCTTAAAGATGTTTATGGTACTTCCAAAATTTGCTGATTATTATCTATAGGAACATCTTCATGATCTGCATCTGAAACATGTTCATGATCTGCATCTAAAACTTGTTCATGACTTGCATCTGAAACTTGTTCATCTTGACTATCATCAGTGTTTGAACTAGTTTCAAACTGAATGTGTTGAAGCTTAGATACATTATCATGTTCCAATTTATCATCTACATCTGGATTTCAAGTGAAGATTCATTAAATTTAACATCTCTGTTAATGATCTTGTGAGTAGTAGGATCCCACAATCTGTATCCCTTAGTCCCACCACCATATCCAACAAATATATATCTTTTTGATTTAGGATCTAATTTAGAATTCTGATGTTTCGGAACTAGAGCATATGCATCACAACAAAAAACTTTTAGTTTAGAATAATCACAAGGATGACCTTTCCATACCTCTTGAGGAATTTTGCATCCTATTGCAGTTGATGGTGATCGATTTATCAAATAGAAAGTTGTAGAAACCGCTTCTATCCACAATTCCTTCTGCAAATTGGTGTTACTAAGCATACTTCTTGCTCTCTCTAAAAGAGTCATGTTCATGCGTTCAACAACTCCATTTTGTTGAGGAGTATATACATTGGTTTTATGTCTTTCGATCCCAGCGTCCTTACAATAATTATCAAATTCATTTGAAGTAAACTCACCACCATTGTCTGTTCTTAAACATTTAATGGTTCTTCCAGTGATGTTTTCAACTAATGCTCTAAATTGTTTGAAAAATGTAAATACATCAAACTTCTTCTTTAACATGTAGACCCAAACATTTCTAGAGAAATCATTAATAAAAGATACAAAATATGACGATCCTCCATATGAGGCTGTAGGAGATGGACTCCAAACATCAGAATGTATATAATCAAGGATTTCCTTACTAGTATGTTTTCCAGTTTTAAACTTCTGTTTTCTTTGTTTCCCAGATAGACAATGTTTGCAGAAATCTAATTTAACAGACTTTAAATTAGAAAGTAACTTACGATCAGATAAAATCTTTAAACCTCTTTCACTCATATGGCCCAACCTTTGATGCCATAAACGAATAGAATTACTGTCGTTTTCAGATACTGTAGAAACATGATCTGACCCTGTTATTCCTTCTAGCTGGAAAAGATTTCCAACCTTCTTTGCTTTCATTACTAGTAAAATTCCTTTATAAACTTTCATTACTCCACCTTAAATAAAAGTTTTATATCCATTAGTGTCTAGTACCCCTAGTGAAATGAGGTTTTTTCTTAGTTCAGGTACATGTCTTACATCAGTTAGAATTTTATTTGTCCCATCAAACATTTTAAGTTGGATGCTTCCAATTTCCACAATGTTACATGTGACATCATTTCCCATGTAAATGACTTCATCATTGATTGATTTATAAGTTTTAAACAATTCTCTATGAATGCACATGTGATTTGATGCACCGGAATCTAACAACCAATGTTGATCATGATTAGACAAATTAAATGATAACACTTCATCACTCATACTTGAAATGGATGTCGAACCTGTATCTGTTGTGTTTGCTTCTTTCTTCTCTGTCGAAGAGTCTTCTTTGGATGTTTACTGTCTCTTCCAACAACCCTTCTTCAAATGTCCCGATTTGCCACAAAACCAACACTTTACCTTACTCTTCTTCCCTTTCGATTTTGAACGTGAGTCGTTGTGTTTACTGAAGCATCTTTCTTTAGAACGACCTCTGATCATCATTGCTTCTGATGAAGAGGCTTTTGAATTTGACCTCTTCCTTGTCTCTTCGGACAACAAAGCTCCAACAACATCATCAAATTCAAGGGTTTCTAATGAACTAAGACTTATAGAAGTAACAAAATGATCCCATGACTCGGGCAGCGAGCATAATAAAGTTATAGCTTTATCTTCTGATTCAAATTTTACTTCTATACTTTCTAACTGCACCAGGAGAGTATTAAAGGTATTCAAATGATTAGTAATAGATGTACCTTCCTTCATGTGCAAACTGTACAACTGTCGCTTCAGAAGAATCCTATTGGTTAAGGATTTTGTCATGTACAGCTTCTCAAGCTTTGTCCACAAACCAACAGCAGTTTTCTCTGACACGATGCTAAACAAAACATCATCCGCCAAACACAGTTGAATACCGCTCAGTGCTCTTTCATCTAAGTCACTCCATTCATCATCTGTCATGGTGTAAGGCTATTTGGCTTTTCCCAACAAAGCCTTCACCTCGCCTTGTTGCACAAGTAGATCATAGATCTTCACTCTCAAGATCTCAAAGTTGTTTTTTCCATTGAACTTCTCGATCTAAAAACGAGCACTTTGAGTTTTTACCATGTTGTAACACACAAAATCTCTAATTCCAACTTTTTAATAAATGAAGTTTTTATTTAAAATACCTTTGCCTTATACTATAATGCCTTTACCTTATAATACAATGCCTTTGTCGTACCATGTCATGGCATATTACAATTTCAAAAAAAAAAATGCAGTTTTTCCAAAGAGAAAGAGGCTTGGCGCTCCTCGACGACAGAAGATCTTCGCCACAAAAAAATCGACGTGAGTCATGAAATTGGCGTGATTAATCCTTGCCTTTCTGTGCTGATAGTGATTTCTGGCGCGCTGGCGCGATTATAACGCTCACAACCGGGCCAATTGGCGCAACTATTCCTTAGTCAACCGCGCCAACCCTTCTTTCAGCTCAAAAATGGCGCGACTGTTCGCGGCGAAACCGTGCCAACCCTATCTTCCGCCTTTGTCACACGTACCAGCTCCACAACATTCCTCTGATACCAATTATTGGAGCAAACAACGCACATCGGAAATTAAATAGCATACACAGCACACACAAAATCTTAAAATAACACAAAGATTTTTAACGTGGTTCACCCAACCAATCTGGGCTACATCCACCAAACAAAGGCATCGACAATCTTATTATTCAACAGGAGATTACAACAATTTAGTTCCTCACACACTCTCAGCTCTGCTAAAATATCCTCTACGGGCTTACATTTTTATAGTTGGGAGTAGAAAACTGAATCATAAATTCTCTCACAACAAATATAGGATGCAATAACTCCTCCTGAAGAATAAATGGAGCTAATTTAGCAACAAATACTATTGTTGTCACATAAATGAGATTTTTGCCAAATTTAATGAACATAAAATCTCAACAATTTGCAGCCAATCTCATCCTTCAACTTGCCATTGATTTTCCAAAAGGCATGCTAGATTCCTCTCCAATTCAGTCGCTGATTTAATCAAAGATAAAAATGTTGCCAAAACCTGGACTTTTCAGGCCAATGCTGACTAGTTTGCATTTTATCAGAATCGAGAAAGGGTATTCATGATTTAGGTTTCCCGATCTCCATTTAGAGGTCATTGAATACTAGTGATTGTGTACATCCTCGATGTCCACAGAGATGTCAGTGAGAGCATTTCCTCTTCAAATATCTTGCACAATAATCTACGGCTACCCCTCTGTTGAAATATAATTTCAAACTACAGCAAAAAAAAAAAAAAAATTAAACAGCAACAACAAACTGTTTTTCTTTACCTTTGCGATGCGATCTTATCGCATATCAAAAATCGCATGCATGACCTGGTGCCCTTCGTTACGTCCTGAAATTTCTGCCGATTGCGATGTTGCGATGCGATTCGATCACAAATCACAAATCGCACCCATATGTTAACGCTCCGCCCTGTGTCTTACGCAGATTGCGATCTTGCGATGCAATCCAAATCGCAAATTGCACATTTCACCCTCTTCAAATCGATCTCAGCCATCCGATTGAAATCAACGGTTGATGTACAAGCTTGCAGGAAATGAACTTGACGTGAAGTGAAAGTTACATTTTGACCGTTGTTTTTGTCTGTAAAACAATAAATGTAATTTACTGTGGGTTGGTAAATGTTGGTAAGATTTTAATTTTATTGTTTTTTTTTATTATTATTCACGGGAGTATGGTATAGTTAATATGCATTGTTATGTTTTTTTTGAATGAGGTGAGTGAAGAACGCAACAATGCATATGTGAAAAATACACAATAGTGTAAATGTAATTTTCTCTCTGTATTGCACAACAGTGCAGAGAAGGTTTTGTTGTTGTTGAAATGAAATACGCAGTAGCGTGAATGAATTTTTTTTACACAACAGTGTAAATTTTTTCTATGGATAGACAAAGTATTTTTTTTTCTTTTGTGTGTGGAACTGAAGCGTTTCTGTGTAATCCCTTTGATAGAGGCAGACCAATCTTCTGTAACAACAATCTTTTAATGAATACATGTTTTTATGTGTGTTGCTGAAACTCTGTTATCAGAAAACAAATTTTAGTTTCTGTTGTGTAAAGAAACAGAGCATTATTCTCTGTTAAGTTTTGTTTGGAATTATCAGAAATTCCCAACATTGGTATCAGAGCTTGTCCAGGCTCTTTGAAGGTGTCAAAGAAGCTGAAGAAAGGATTTCTTACTGCAACAACTTCTCCAACAGAGTGAAGACTTAGTAAAAAATCCAAGGTATTTCTCAAGTTTTTTTTTGTCTTGTTGTTGAAGACACTCAGTGAGTTTTAAGTACACAGTCAAGTATTTGAAGCATAGTTTAGAGTGCAAGAATGGCCAGCACCAGCACCAACATCAGCACTAGCATGGGTATTTGTATACTCAGCTCCCACAATTTAATGAGAAAAACTATGACTATTGGGCAATAACCATGAGAGCCCTGTTTGCTTCTCAAGATTTATGGGAATTTGTTGAGGATGGGTTTGAAGAACTAGCAAATGAAAATGAGTTTAATGATTTAAATCAGGCAGAAAAAGAACAGTTGAAGAGCTATAAGAAGAAGGATTCTAAAGCCCTCCTCTTCTTATATCAAGCAATGCATGAGAGTGTGTTTCCAAGGATAGCAGTAGCCAAGACATCCAAAGAAGCATGGAAAACTCTCAAGATAGCCTATCAAGGCATGGAGAAAGTGAAGACAACAAAACTACAGTTGCTGAGGAGAGATTTTGAGAATCTATGCATGAAGGAGTCAGACAATATTGACTCATTCTTCACACAAGTGATTGGTTTGGTCACACAAATAAGGTTTCATGGAGAGATTCTTGAAGAAAGGAGTATTGTGGAGAAACTATTGAGGGTCATGTTAACACTCAGGTTGTCCCTAGGCTCCTAATAGGGATACGGCCGAGGTAACCACAAACCAATCTTTAGATTGCAGGTTCTAGCCCACCTGCAATCGGAGAGGGCTCTCTCCTTATGATTCAAATTCTGTTGATGATTTTAGGCTAGCTTTCTGGCTTCAAGGGAGTGTTGTTTGTGATTGGATGGAAGGTAGGATTCTCGAGCAAAGGGGCAAGGTAAGGTGTGATAAGTTTCGAACCATTAGGCATGGAGTCACAGATTGAGGCTTGCGAGTGTTTTCTTGGTCACAAGGGGATACAGAGCGGGATAGCCACACATGATACAATTATCGGTCTGCTGAAAGTATGGAATGGACATCAGGGATGAAAGGCAAATGAGAATCATTTCATCATGCTGAAAAGGAGGAGAAATGGATGAATGGGATCCAGGAGTAGTTAAGAATTCCTAAACATGCACTCATGTGTGAAAGAAACAGCGTAAACAAGATCATTTAAGTATACATGCTCATAACTATTTCTGAAGAAAACATTGAGAAATGTAGAAATTGAACTTAAGGTGTAATGAAACAAATCTTAAGCTATTCTTTTTTCCTGCAATTTAGAAGGCGGAACAGTGGTAAAAAACATAAAAGTAAACAGAGGAGAGAAACACTTATTGAATCATGTAGAAGCATAGGAATTCCGTAATCATTCTTGGCCAAGAGAAAACATCAAGTAGTTTCGCAATCCATGCTTTCAGCAATCTTTGATTATGGAAATTATGACAGTTACAGTGCGAGTCTCTGTTCGGAGAAAATGCTGGAAAGGAAAATTGACCAACTACTACTATCAACCAACCAACCCCTCACAACATTGTTCAGGGTGGTATTTATAAGCAAAATATCGGAAAGACATCATTACAACCAACCTAAACAGGTCTGCTAGAAAACTCTTCAAAAATCTAAGTGTTGCTGGAATTAAACGCAAGTAAATCTTTTTGGCTGCGCTAGGGGCAGCTGAATCAGAAAAGGTGACAATGTGGCCCTTGGGGGCTAGATGCGGTGCAGCTGGAATGATTGCGCTTTGGGAACTGCAGTTCTGCTCTGGTGTGAGTTAAATGTGCAATAATTATGATTTGAGAGCTTCAAGTGGCTTCACCCTCTTTCTATGAATCTGCTGGAAGGTATTAAATGTTCTCCTGTTTCGGGCCGCTGCTCAAGATTTTCATTGATACTCTTTGCCGCTACATTGATGGCTTCCGTCGTCGACTGATACCCTTTGACACGCTTGATGCCTGACGATTTGATCTGATACACTTTAAACTCTGTCATTGATCTGCTGCTATCTTTAAACCGGATCATTTTGGCACGATTGGGCGATTTTCGGGCTTTTTAGCACACAAGGGGCTAAGAAATCAAAAGATTCCCCCAAGATTCCTCGAAATGGCCTATTTCCCAGTGCATTGAAAACTGCCTCTGTTTCTTGTTCTGGAGCTCCGAAGTGCGATTTTTCTTCCTGCACAAAGTTTCGGCTTTCTGGCTGCTGACGTCAGCATGACGTCGACTGTACGGCGGATGACGTCAGCTGTGGTGGGTCCCCGGTACAGAATGACATGGTGAGGTGCTGATGTTGGGGGTAATGCGATGACTTAGCTCCGATGCGATCGCAATATCGCATCGGCGGGGAATGGAGGGTGCTTATGTTGGGAATTTGGCGCTTGCGACCGCCGACCGCCGATATCACGATATCGCGTCGGGTGGTGCCGGATGGGTCATAACTTGCATGGAGGGGAAAGTGCGATGCGATCTGGCTTTAAGGTTCTGCGGAGTGTAAGGTTTTGGGCGGAAAGAGTAAGTAGGTGGGTGCTACGGGCATTTTGAGGTTTCGGAAGGGGTCCGATTACCTGAGAGGGATTTTATACTATGGAAGGAGTCCATTGTATCTGGGAGATGGTTTGAATGTCAAGGGTTCTCGCTAACTTTTAGGTAAACTGAGAAATTCCCGAGGGTGCTTATGGCTATTTTCAACCAGGGGGAGGGATATTACGTAGGGGAAATTTACTTAATATTAATAGGGGGACGGGAAAAATAGGGAGCTAAATAATAATGTTAGTGGTTAATATGGAGGTGGTAAGAAAGCGCTAAGTTCCGGAGAGCTTAGGCTGCTACAAGGGGGTAGGACCATTCTTTAGAGAAAGTATGGAACAACTTTGAGTCAAGCAGATCTTTAATCAAGCTAGTGTTATGAAAATGATGGAACTTAAGAGGTGTCAAGCAAATCTTGACCTCTTTTGGGGAAGTTAGTTAATGATTGGGGAAAGTAGAGAAGGGGAGTTAGTTATACCTCTTTGAGTTTCTCGCACAGAATTTCTTGCTGATTGTGTCCTGAATGAGATGACACCTGAAAGTCTGGAACTGATCAGCAATTAGGATTCAGCAACCTCAGAACTACCTACCTAGCCTACTTACCTAGCATTTTTTCTTTCTTTTGCATTTGGGTGCACTTAGACTTGCAAACCCATCATTCATTTTTCTTTTGATGCTTTCCTATCTACATACTACCCTTATTTCTTCCAATGGCCCAGATTAAGCTGTTGGGCTCCTCTGCTTCTCTACCTATCTAAAAATCTACCAAGATTAAACTGTTTGGACAGATTTGCATTCTCTACATTCTAAAACAGGAAATTTAAACCTAGGGAGACCAAGATTAAGCTGTTTGGACCTCCCTTTAACTGAAAAATTGGCGCTACCAGGATAGCTTTACAAAATTTGGAAGGCAATTGAATGAACTTGAAGTAGCCTTCTTCATTTGGAGACTGTTAAGCAAATATGGAGCATTGCGGCATGCAAAGTACGACATATTTGGCCCGTAGAATGTCAATCATGAAATATGAATAACCTGCTGCAGCAGGAAGCTAACAGTGGCTCCACTTGGGGATGGCTTCTCCTTGCGAGAAGTCAAGAACAACAGGTCAGAATGCCTTGGTCTTTAGATGTAGCTATCTTCTGCAAAATTGTTTTCTCGGGCTACCTTATTTCTCCTACCTACCTACCTACCCTAACCAACATTTACTTTGCTGTTAGGTGAGATCAAACAACTAGTGCAGCCACTTAAGCAACTGAGAAACAAGATGAACTTGATGAATGATGGTCTCTGAACGTAAAAGCATCATTCGGGTATATGCCCTCATAATCAAAGTTGTGGCATATAACTGTTATTGTTGATGTATTTGGTCTTCACTGAGAAAGAGTGCTAAAGAACTTGGGTCAAGCAGAAGTTCCATGTAGTCTGCAATAGGATCAATAAAAACATCATGTGAGAGAACTTCTTCTGAGTCTTCTTGATCAGATGAAGCGGCTGCATCCTCGGTGGTATGCCTGGCAGCTAACCCTTATGTCTCTGTCTTGACAATAGAATCATGCGGAGTTTGTAAGTCGGCAGATAGCATTATTTCCTCCTGAGTTAGGGAAGGAAGACTTCGGCAGGATTCTGGGTCTTCTGGGTCAAATGGAGGAGTTGCATCTTCGGTAATGAGCCTAACAGCTAGTCCTTCTATACTTGTCTTGATAATAGAATCATATAGAGTCTGCAAGTCGGCAGGTAACAGTATTTCCTCCTGAGTTGGAGAAGGGAGACTTCGGCATGATTCCAGGTCTTCACGGTCAGATAGAGTAGTTGCATCTTCGGTAATGAGCCTAGCAGCTAGTCCTTCTGTCTTTGCCTTGAAACTCAGATCATACTCAAACTGTAATTCAGGAGATAGCACTATTTCCCTGTGGACTGGGGGAGGAAGATTTTGGTAAAATTCTCTAGGGTCACGGAAGTTGTATGATTGTATCTGAGCTTCCAATATTTCAATTTCATTCTCATATTTTTCAACAACTAACTCAAGGAAAAGTTTATTCTGGCCGCCAGGTATTTTTGATAATACTGCTTTGAAAAATTCTTCATTAAGCTCAAACTCTGATAAAAATTCTTTGCATTCATCTAAAGCTTCATCAAATGGGAGATCCTCCCAGGACTCGGTCATTCTCTCTCACTGTTAATACTTGGGAACATGGAGTATTTGGCTGTAAAATTGGTTCGTTCCTCAGTGGAGCCTTTGATTGAAATTGAAGTGGAGTCGCCAGGTGGATGCTTAGACTTTGAAGTGCCTGATCTCTGTCCACCATCAAAGACCAGAACTAAGCGTGACAAACTCTAACGAACAGGAGCACTTTCTCCAGTGGGGTTTGCAAAAATGAACAAAGCGCTTGAATCCCCAGTGGAGTGCACAGGTACATGTCGACCGAGACTTTCACAAGTCGGTTTCTTCCTCTGTAGAGCTGTAGACTGGTTTAATGAATTTATTTGAGGAGGTCCCCAGTGGAGTCGCCATTATGTTAACACTCAAGTTGTCCCTAGGCTCCTAATAGGGATACGGCCTAGGTAACCACAAACCAATCTTTGGATTGTAGGTTCTAGCCCACCTGCAATCGGAGAGGGCTCTCTCCTTATGATTCAAATTCTGTTGATGATTTTGGGCTAGCTTTCTGGCTTCAAGGGAGTGTTGTTTGTGATTGGATGGAAGGTAGGATTCTCGA
>APFE030618237.1:0-12409 GCA_000404065.3 Pinus taeda
CCCAAGAAAAAATGATATGAATAGATCTGTGCCCCTATTTCTAAAGAGGCAAATTTCCAACTAGCAAAAACATGAAGAAGGAATCAATAAAACAAGGTTGCATCCACAAAGAAATATGTTGAAGCGGATCCAATACCATAACCTTCCTTCAACAAAAACTCTTTTTAGGTTATTTAAGATCTAGAACAAGAATAAGATAACCCTATGGATGAATCCCAAAATGAGGACTAGGGAAATACACAAATGTCGGTGGAAAATAAAGAGCATGGCCCTTCATAGGTGGACCTCCTTGATCTAAAGTCAAATTTTTCGAAAAGAGAATTAGAATGGACACCTTTAGCTCTTACAACGATGAAGAGGTCTACCCCAAAGTTTTACAAGAAAGTTATGGAAATTAGAGTAGCCAATGAAAAATCATGCACGAGTTGAAAAATCTCTCTCCTTGAATTCAATGGAACCAACTCTCACAAGAGGTGAAAAATATAATAAAGAAAAGAGAGAACACAATACATATTCTAACTTGGCTTGAGGATCCCAAATCTGTGTGGATCTCTACTCCAGAAGCCTCCCAAATAACTCAATGTACTATTTTTGCATTCTCTTGTGCTCACAATACATACAAATTTACTCTTGTAAACATACATAAGGACTCATTTTGATTATGTGCAGAAAATGCTGGGATCTATCTCCAATGAATTTAGCCATTATCTTAATGGAAGATACCACACAAAAATAACAGCATATGGTATTTTGTGTGTGTTCTTTGTTACCGAGTGCATATATAATAAATCCACTTCTCATTTCCTTAGTGTGTGTGTGTGTGTGTGTGTGTGTGTGTGTGTGTGTGTGTATTACTTTATCTTCTTAACAATTTGATATAAAATTATTTTATTTTACATTATTTATCATGGAGAGGGGTGAAATATTTTACTACATCTCCTCCAGATCAGGTTCAATAATACTATCCTAGATCCATCTTAACTCTTGGCCTACAAATCTATAAAGCGTAGAGAGGGATCAAATATATTTTCGCTCTAAAAGACGTTTCCATGTGAGGAGATTTAATCCCATGGATCTAGGCTGGTTTGATTATTAATTATCAATTATTGAGTCGAGAGACTCATTCTACAACCCAATATGGAGGGGATGTGTAAGTTTGCATATCTGTCCACCTCCCCTTAAAATAAAATTAAAAATTATGTTATGAATTGAAAAAATAATGTGCTCGATAATAATAAAAAATGAATATGCTGTAAGTAATTAAGGATAAAAAAAACTGTGTAAGTAACATTTTAAATCTTATACTTTAAAAAAATATTTAAATGAACTATTTGAAGATTTGTGTTAACTACTTTATGTCCATATGAATTTCATATATATCTATATACATATATAAAAAGATTTGTTAAAATAAAATATTTTAATGTTGTGTACAAAAATATTCAATGTGAGTTCTCATAAAATATATTGACATATACTTAAAAGTATATTAATAATAAAAAAACCATTTTAATTTGTGTGATAAAATGCCTGGATATCATTTTAGAACAATTATATATATATCACGAAAAAAATGAAGTCTGTGGTCAAAACATTTATTTGGTCCCATATATATTATATTTAGCATTCAAAAATACAATTTAAACGATGAAAAATAACACATTATTTTTTGCACTCTAAAGAAGTTTGTACATGAATTTGCTAGTTTTAAGTAAACCTTATAAAATATCGATTATCCTACCCTCACTGTTACTTATTTCATTGTTAATACTAAAAGAGACATAGTATAAGTATTTCACTTTCAAGTCATAATTTTATATTGACTTTATAGAGGGATAAAGCTCTAATCCTTACTTTCTAATATGAAATGTCAAGGAAAAAAAATCTTATATTTTTTTTTTGTGTGTGAAGAGAGTTGACTTGAATAAACTATTGAATATCCATATTATCAATTATTTCAATACATCCCTCTCTATATACACAAAAAAATGAATTTTAAACCATAAATTATGGGCCTTTTTTTAGATGTATTCTTGAGTTAATTTGTTAAAATCCCAGTTTAAGTTTGTGTAACTGTACCAAAATCCATATGCCTAAAGAACTTTCAAGGCATTAAATCCATTCATACAATGAGAGAGAGAATTTTTCAAAGGCATTAAAATCATTCATACAATGAGAGAGGAGAGAACTTTTCAAGACATTAAATCCATTCATACAATGAGAGAGGAGAGAGAGAAAGAGGTGTATTTTTCTCAATTTTGCACTCTAAAAACATGTTTGCACCTCAAGAGATACTAAATCCCATTAAGAGGGATCTATACTAGTTAGGTTGTAAGGTGTTCCTCTGGGAAGAACTCCCCTCTCAAATTACATGTATATTCGTGGGCCCTTGATTTAGGTGTTAGACGATAAAAATAGTTTGAGCCATTCGATTGATTTGACTAGTATTAAGTTTAAGTTAGTTAAGAATTATAATGGAAAAAATTGTTGAAGATAAGACTTGCGATGCAGTAGTAGAGCCTCTCAAGAGATGGCTCGAAGCATAGACGCATGTTTCGACCTCGAATTCAAGAAGATTTTGAAGGGTCTCTTCTATGGGTCTCTTCTACTATGTCTGGCACGCTAACAAATACCACTTCTATCGCATCTGGCATGCCGAAAAACGCCACTTCTACTGAATTTGGCTGCCAAAAAGCACCAAGTGGTCTGACTCATTGACAAGATTGCTTCTCTTATTCGAACCCTTGAACTCGTCCTTGCTCGAAACTACTTCTAGGTGTTTCTCTTAACCATGGTACGTGAATGGAGTGGAATTGATCATATATGCTTAGACAAATTCAATCTCATTCGTGCAAAGATTGTGCTAGGCACAACTCAAGTTTTAGAGTAAGTTGTATTTTATTGATCAGTAAATATTTCGCTATTTAAGTTCGACACTAGACTGAATCTTATGTTTTCACGCTTGAAATTGGTTTTCTAGGTATTTGCATGAATTTTTCTCTCCATCTATTTTGCATAAAAAATTCAAGTCCTCAAATATTTTTCTTGGTAATGATTTCAACCCTTGCCCATCTGAATGTGGAATTGTTCCCTCAATCCAAATTCTAAGCGTCAGGTGTGATTCATGATGTCTAAAATAAAAATATCTGTTCTCAACCTTTTTATGATGGTCATCCTTACCAAAGAGGACACTAAAAGCTAGAGGACTAAAATTGTGATGATGTTTTGTTTTTAGGTTCAGGTGTTGTGTTCATTTGCTTACAATGCTCCAGAATATGTCATGTCAAGAATCTATACAATGAAGAGAGATGTGTATAGTTTTGGAGTGGTAATGCTTGATATTTTGATATGACGGAAGCCTTTGGATAGGTAACTCTCTTATTTTGAGACAAACTTGTGGGTTGTACCAAAATAAATACCCTTCTAATCTAGTTTTTCCTTCTCCAGTTCAAGAACAAGGTCATAAGAATCATTAGTAAGACGGGCCACCCCTCAGCTTCATGATATTAATGCATTGGCAAATATGGTTGATCCAACATTGAAGGGAAGTTATCCTACTAAATCTCTCTCGCACTTTGCTGATATTATTTCCCTCTGCATTCAGGTATAATCTAAAATACCAATCTAAAATATCCAAATTCAAACATAAATTATAAATTACATCCGAAGGTCAGGGATACTAATTTGTATTTGCAAGTTACAGGAGAAAATGAAATATGGAAATCATGTTCCCAAAATTTATAAACTGTAGGGTCTGGAGGGGCATGGTGCATAGGGTTGGAAACTTGGCACCTTCACCAGTGTGTATAATTGTAATAAGAAAGAAAGAATCCCATTATCAACAACCCACTATGATTTGATTATGACCACCCTAAACTCTTCATGTATATATATGTGCATGTCAACATAGTTATACTTCACCCAGGGCTTCTGAAAGTTACACAGAAGCTATACACTCAACAACTGATGCCACAATTTCCTTTGTAGGACAACTCTATGTTCTAATTCCATTTTATGTTTTTAATTTGTAGTCTATAAGGCGGAGTTCAAAAACAACCCTTCGTCATTTACTTTTTTGCACATAAGAAATCCACTTGCATTCCATAACACCTATAACTGTGGGTGATCTCTATGTATGTGCCAAAATATGGTAGAAAACCAGTGTGTTGACTCTAGATAATGCAGTTGGGTATATTGAAGGTGAACACTGGTAAAGACCCATTTAAAGTGGGTGTGGAGTTACATAAATGAGCATTTTGTCAAATATTGAAACTCAGATATGTATGTTTAGTTATGTTTGATATGTCTATACTAGAGTTGATGTTTTTTTTTCGAAACATGTAAGCATTTTTGTTTAATTGGCGGGGAGCTATGAACTCAAGCTTTGATGTTAAGTGACTGTAAATTCTTTTGTTTGATTGATTATAAAAAATAGAGAATCCGAGGATCTCATTAATGTTGTAAAGTTATATTTTGGTACATTAGTGGGAAACACATCCTCTATGAGATTTGAACATGAGTCTCTAGAATGATACCCACAATTTCTACTAATGTTGGTGTTATTGTGTGTGTAGGAATCTTTAATTAGTTTGGTCTCATAACAGTGAAAGACTATCAAGGGAGTTGGTAACAATAAAAAAATAAAATAAAAGACAAGCTATGGTTGGGTCAAAGTTACTGTTAAAACTATTCACACCAACTATGGGAATGATATGGAAATCATGTCCTCAAAATTTATAAACTGTAGGGTCCGGAGGAGCATGGTGCAGCTTAACCAACATGCCTAATTATAATAAGAAAGTAAGCGTCACATTATCAACAACCCACTATGATTTGATTACGACCACCCTATACTCTTCATGTATATATATGTGCATGTCCACACATTTATACTTCACCCTATACTTCTGAACGTTAGAGAGAAGCTATGCACTCTACAACTGCTCCCATAATTTCCATTGTATGTCAACTCTCTATTCTAATTCCATTTTATGCGTTTAATTTGTAGTCTCTAAGGTGTAATTGAAAAAAAAAACCTTCATCATTTGTTTTGTTGCACACAAGAAATCCACCTGCACTCAATAACACTTGTAGTTGTGGGTGATCTCTATGTATGCGGCAAAGTATGGCGGAAAACTAGTGTGTTTACTCTAGATAATGCAATTGGGTATATTGAAGGTGAACACTGGTAAAGACCCATTTAAAGTGGGTCTGGAGTTACATAAATGAGCAATGTGTCAAATATTGAAACTCGGATATGCATATTTAGTTATGTTTGATATGTTTGTACTAGATTTCATGTGTTTTTTTGGAACATGTAAACCTTTTTGTTTAATTGGTGGGAAGCTATGGACCGTAGTTTTGATGTTAAGTGATTGTAAATTCTTTTGTTTCATTGATTGGAAAAAAGTAGAGAATTTGAGGGCCTCATCAATGCTGTAAATTTATAGTTTGGTACCTTAGTGGGGAAACAAATCCTCCATGAGATTTGAACACGAATCTCCACAATGATACTCACAATTTGTACTGATGTTGGTGTTATTGTGTGTGTAGGAATTTTTAATTAGTTTGGTCTCATGACAGTGAAAGACTATCAAGAGAGTTGGTAACAATATATATATATATAATAATATATTAATATATATATATATATATATATTATATTATTATATATTAATATAAAAATTTAATATATTTTAAGCTATGTTGATTGGCAAGTCAAGTCCGCCCTCACCAGATTATCACAACTCTGGGAATGATATGGAAAGTATGTTCTCAAAATTTATAAACTGGAGGGGCATGGTATGTGGCGTTGGCAACATGGCACCTTAGTGAGCGTGCATAGTTGTAATAAGGAAGAAAAAATCCAATTATAAACAACCCACTATGATTTGATTATGACCACCCTAAACTCTTCATGTATATATATGTGCATGTTCACATAGTTATAGTTCACTTAGGGCTTCTAAAAGTTAGGAAAAAGCTATACACTCTGCAACTTCAAGCACAATTTCCTTTGTAGGCCAACTATTTGTTTTAATTACATTTTATGTTTTTAATCTGTACTCAGTAAGGTGTGGTTAAAAAAAAAACCTCCGTCATTTGTTTTTTTGGACAAAATAAATCCACCTGCGCTCCATAGCACTTGTAACTGTGGGTGATCTCTATGTATGCACCAGAGTATGGCAGAAAACCAATGTGTTGACTCTAGATAATGCAATTGGGTATATTGAAGGTGAACACTGGTAATGACCCATTTAAAGTGGGTTTGGAGTTACATAAATGAGAAATGTGTCAAATATTGAAACTGAGATATGCATATTTAGTTATGTTTGATATGTATGTACACGGTTGATGTGAATTTTTTTTGTTTAATTGGTGGGGAGCTACGAACCCCAGCTTTAATGTTAAGTGACTAAATTCTTTTGTTTTATTGATTGGCAAAAAGTAGAGAATCCTAGGGCCTCATCAATGTTGTAAATTTATATTTTGGTACCTCAGTGGGGAACATGTACTCCATGAGATTTGAACATGATTCTCAACAATGATACGCACAATCTGTACTAATGTTGAATGTTGATGGCCCCTATGAGAATAAATAGGTCTTTTGGGATCAACTTTTTTCTTTATAGTTTTCACAAATGGCAATGTGATTTTAGGTGGAAATGAAAACTTCACACTTCGTAGAAAGGAGGTGTGGGGTTCTACATCTCGATTGGATTGTCTTGATAACTTTCTTACTTTTAAAATTGATTCTCTTGGGTTTGTTGATGTGGAACCCATCTCCATGGGAGAATTCAATTGTTGTGGATAATCTATGTTTTAGGTCTTCCTTTTTTGCCTCATAATCTCACCTTCAAAAAGGAGTGGATGCTGAGATAAACAGGGTAAAGTCCTCTGTCAAGACTACGATGTATAATTGACCTCTATTTTTTTATATGAGTTTGGAAGGACACAATCATTGATGGGGGAACTTTGAACCGAACTGGACCTTAGGTCCAGGGGTTCCCAAGAGAAAAACAACAACAATATTGACTACCAGGACAGCCTCATTGACAAAATTGAACAGTTCGAATAATGACATTCTTTCTAGCAAGTTTTGATTGACAAAGATTTCAAGGAATTGGGGAAGCACATTGTGATCGACTATCTATAAAAGGTAACCTAACTTTTATCATGTTCCAGTTCGATGTGTTGAATTGAAGGAGTCTAGTTTAATGAATGACTATAACCTTATAGCATAGTAGTATTATTTATTGACTCTGTGGTTATCTAACTAGCAATATTCACAAGGAAAAATGGTTGTGGAGCCACCAGAGTAAAACCACTTTTGTCTTGTCCTGTAATCATATCATAATGAGTATGATTCAAAAATTCATAGTGTGATAGGGTTCAAGAGCAATTAGTGTCACCATTCTTTGTTGCTACGAATTTGATGCTCTCCAACTAAAGCAACTCAAGTCTTGCTCTTCGCCATAATCCATGTTTGTTCCCTATTTTTTCTCTCCACACAAGCACTTTGGATTCTAAAAACATTGTCAAGAAAATATTTCTAAACCAAAATTCTATACAGTTTAGTCCTTGTATTTTAAGCACCACCGCATAATTGCACATATTGTAGTTGTTGGTATAAAAATACTTAGCAAATAAGAAAACGTATTATAAATGTTGTAATAAAATACTCGTTGAATAAGCAGATATTGATCATTGCTTCCTTACCTAACTTTAATTGTGTGCCTCTAATCTCCACTTTCCAAAAGTCATTAGTTGGATAGAAGGAACTTGCTACACAATTGTATATAAGCTTTTAAATTCATTGTTGTGCAAGCATTGCACTTATAGTCAAACCCAAACTTTGTTTCTTTATCACTTTGACTTTTCCCCATAAGAATTACTCGAACAAAAGGCAATCCCATGTGCAAACAACATTAAATAGTGGAAATGTGTATGAAAGTGGATATAAAGACATAAAAGGATAGCATTAATAAAAATATAAGATAAAGAAGATGATATCATAGCATTAATAAAAATATAAGATAAATGAAAATATACCTCTTCAACCATTTTCCCAACGTCAACAAAGAATTCTTGTTCAATATAGTTTTCTCTCTACTGTTTCCTATCCTACAACATTATGTCATTTCCTTTGCAACATCTGGTGCAATTGCTAGTGTTAATTCAAATGGATATGAGAATATTTTATTTGTAATTTACGAAATCTTCTTAATAATACATTATAATATAATAACTAAAAAAACATTAAAAGTGAATGACACTAAAAATTTTATAATATTTTTAACTGAAACTAATCAAAATTGTATACTATTTTTTTTTGTTTTCATTACCCTCCACATTATTTAAAAAAAATGTATCATCATGATCATAATAGTAGAAAAAATTTCGCTTAATAAAATCCAAGTCATTTATAAAATTTTCACACTTTTGCAAACGAAATCTAAAATACATATACCATTATGCTTTTGTTTATATATATAAGCTAAGCAACGTGACCTTACCTGGCTTCTCTCCTCTCTTCGATCTAATAAGAATATCGATCATTGGCACGAAAATGCGGTTTATCCCCACTTTAACCCCACAGAGGTGGTATCTGCTTCTTGGTATTCAGCATGTGGCCCAGCTAGCTGTCTTTCATATTTCATCTGTGTCTATAAATATATAAATTTTATTTATCAAATTTGGAAGAGGTTTTTGTAAATCTAAGTTGTTATCAAATTTCAAAATTTTAAGTGTTTTGAAGATTTTTTGTTTGTGTTAGATCCATTTCCACTATAAAAAACATAATTTAAACATTATTACTGTTAAATTTTCTAATCACAATTAAAAAAATCCAAAAAAAATTATACAAGAATTAACAGGATAATTACAATTACTGTTAAATTTTCTAATCACAGTTGAAAAAACTCCAAAAAAATTTATGTACTCACAATGGCCAGAGGAATTAACAGGATAATTACAAGACTCTAACATGCATTGGTTGATCAGTCTATATCAAATAACAATTATTCTTTACATTCCCATTCATCTTCCTTCTTGAAGAATGTTCGAACTGTCACAACCTCCATCATTGGATCTACTAAACTCCACCGGTGAACGAGGGGGGCGGGATTGCGCATCTCCATGTTCAATACCAGTCTCCTCTGAAATTGAAAGAGCAGCAGTACGCTCATTCTCATGTATGAGAGCCTCCTTTATGTCTGCCGCTACTTCACTCATGCTGGGTCTGGATGATGGTTTTTCCTCGACGCATCTGAGCGCTAGTTTGACAATACTCGTGATTGATCTCATGTCGTAGCTTCCTTCCAATTTCTTGTCTATAATTGCCGCTATTTCGGGAGGATTTTCATCTACGACATACGTCGTTACCTATACATTACATATATATAAATGCAGAAGAACAAAGATATATTGTTAGTTCATACACTTCCAAATCATAATTCATGTTGTAAAGTGGGGAATGCTGCATATTTGGAGCGAAATGTAACAGATTTCTTACCCACTGGATAAGGTTACGTTCCTCTTCAGATAGTTGTACATTTATGGGTGGTTTGCCGCATATGATTTCTAACAAAACCACTCCAAAACTATATACATCACTTTTTTCAGTCAACATATGAGTGCGGAAATACCTGTCAATACATTTCCCAACAAAAAATTAACGTTTTCGTCTACCTTCATAGTTAACAGATTTCATTAGATTTCAACAATATTGCGAAGAGAGTGCAAATTATATGTATAGTTTACTCTGGATCCAGGTATCCTGGAGTTCCTTTCACCGTAGTGGTAACATGGGTAGCGTCCCCATCAATTGCCATCATCTTTGACAGACCAAAATCTGCTAATTTTCCATTCAAGTTGTTGTCTAGAAGGATATTAGAGGTCTTTACATCCCTGTGAAGTATCTTTGGAGTGCAATCCACGTGAAGGTATTCCAGACCTTCAAACATAAATTGCAGGTGGGTCAGAGGACACAT
The DNA here is from genome assembly GCA_000404065.3 of Pinus taeda. Lineage (NCBI taxonomy): Eukaryota > Viridiplantae > Streptophyta > Pinopsida > Pinales > Pinaceae > Pinus > Pinus taeda. The sequence goes on from APFE030618237.1 coordinate 9,993, forward strand.
ATGTTTAAGCACGTTTTGTACTATGTAAGATAAGATAACAGTTACATCTATACAAAAATCCACTGCACAGAAAATACACTGAATTAATAACGTTACCCTGGGCGGCATCAAATGCTATTTGGAGCCTTGTTCTCCAATTTAGGTTGGAAAGTTCTGAACCAGGTCCTGGAAAATAGATTGATAATTAATAGTAATATTATGCTTCAAGTCAATTAGACAACATATGTGAGAAATATATTTACCATAAAGGCAGTCCCTTAGGGACCCTCCACACATGTAATCGTAGATAAGCATAGGCTCTCTAGAATCATTACAGTAGCCAAGTAAAGACACCAAGTTTTACAGTAGCCAAGTAAAGACACCAAGTTTTTGTGATGGACTCTAGAAAGAAGATCGATCTGTTAATCAAGACAATCAAGCTACATCATTTAATTACTGCATTATTATTTTTCCTTGTCGCATATAAGTGGAGAAAAAATACTATCAATATAAATAAACACATACATAAATTGAAGCATATTACATATTTTGAGAATCTCAGACTTGCCTCATTCATAAACTCGTGAACTCCTTGTTTGGAAACCGACGAGAGCACTTTTACGGCTATCTCCTTTCCTTCCGGTAATCGACCAAAGAACACCGACCCAAAACCCCCTTCCCCAATTTTCCGATTAAAGTTTTCTGTGGCTGCTACTATATCTTCTAAAATAAAGGCACGGGCTATTATTGAATTTGGCAGCATCATCATTGCGGAGTCTGCAGTCCAAGTAAATTTGCAAAGCATTAAAAACAAGTGGTAGGCACTTTCGTATGGTAAACTTCCCCTATGTCTTATTAGAATTTTCCTATAATTCAAAGTTATTTCCTGACCTTCACTAAGACGCTTTTTTGTTCCTTGTTTTTTCCAGTATACAGCAATAACCGCCATCGACGCTAAAGCTATTAATACAGCACCGCTTAGTGTTATCCCGACGACAACCTTGTGCTTTCTTAAATGACTTCCGCTTGCCTGAATGTTTTTGACACATTCTCCTTTATGCATACATAGGTAGTGGTTCCCAGAGTAGCTGGAGAACACCGAATGAAGAATATTTTTTAGGGAAGTTGTGATTTTTATTTCTTTTTCCGGTAAGAAAATTAAGAGTTTACTTCAGTAAGATTATACAAACTTTCACTCGTTTCCTAATTCCTTGCCTAATTCTGAACTTCAAAATATCAGAATGGGAATATGTTCCGAATACAGCGAGTAAAGTATAAGCTATTAGATTACTCAAGTTCCAATGAAGGCTTTTCCAGAAGCTGAAGAGGAATCACACCGCTAAAATTATTGTTCTCTATAAACCTGTCACAAATGAAAAAAATTAAAAAAGGTTATATGATCCCAGCAATATTTTCCTTTTCAATTTGACTTAAAGAAAAGAAAAAAAACGTAGACGTACAACTCTTTAAGATTTTTGAGATGAGAGAGCCACTCCGGAACAGTACCGCTGAAATTGTTGTCTTGCAGATGTCTGCACAGCAAGCGAATGAATGGCTGCATTTTCCTTTGTAAAATGGCATTCTACATGGCTAATGAATAAAGGACCAAGAAACTGAACATTTATGTTTAGAAAGGAGTACTTACAATCTTTCCAACTTCGTTAAATTGGAGAAATTTGGCAAAGGTCCTTTCAGATGATTATTATTAAGTGACCTGGTAATTTCAACATAAATAGATCAGTGCCAGTTACATTGTAATATTAAAAGCAAGCTATGTTCCGTTCGTAATCAGCACCATCAAATTCTATTTGCCATTTAATCTGATGGGATAGATTGATGGGATAGATTTATGAAACGCCTTTGCTTTTAAGAATGCCGGACCAGATTACAGATTTCAGTAATATTTTGGAAATTTCAGTTACAGGAGCCAGGTATAAGTCAATATCTGACTTTCTGTCAAATTTCCAAATACTCTCAGAATCTACACTTCAATTAAAAATGACCGCAATTACTAATTTTACCCCAACTTGAAGGCGCACGGCCCTTTTGTGGCCTTCATCGAAATAGCTAATAACCATGTGTATCTGTTGTCTATTGGAAATTTTCACCATGAAAATAAAATTCTACTTACAAGTTAACTACTGCATTCAGCCGTCCAAAATCCTCGGGTACCAATCCTCTAAGACTCCTTCCTGATAAATTTATGTCATCAAGAAATCTATGCTACGGTGTTATCATTTCAGTTTTACAATTTCGGCGAAGTAGTTAACTCTAAACAAATTGAACAAGTAAACTTACATTTCCGAAATTCTTTTGAACGAAGAGTTATTATCGCTATCACAGACAATTCCTTCCCAGAAATTGACTTATAATATCTGTAATTACAGTATAGGAATTATAGCTAGGACACTTACCATCTTGTTGATATGTTGCCTGTT
>APFE030618239.1:0-14837 GCA_000404065.3 Pinus taeda
ATAAATTAATTTTAAATTAAAAGTTATTTATAAAAGTTATTAAAGATATAAATATTAGAGTAATTTAAGGGTTAGAAAGAAAAATTTAATATTTAAAATTAATTAATAGTTTGAATAAACTAACAAAAGCATCCCAATGTGATTGTCGTGCAAGAATCTTCTCAAACTTGATATGGATCATAGAAGCCTAAATTCAATAATTGGATCAAGTTTTTAATGTCATAAGGATTTAAGGGTTTAATGTATATGTTAATGTTTTAAGAAATATCAACTTTAAAATAAATTCAATGAACATAAAAATTCTTTGGAACCTAACGCACAACATTTAGAAGTCTAGGCTAGAGACGTATTCCAGTGTCGTAAAGCGTGGTAACTATTGCTTTCATCGTAGGTTGGGTGATTCCTCCTCTTTGAGACGACAAGTACGTGCTCCCACATACCGTCGAGTATATATTGGGAGGGAGACCACAATAGGCTATATCCTTTATCCTTAGGAAGTCGTGTCTCCTACACTATCGATCGCAATGCACTGAACACAACATTCGGGAAGATTGATTGTCGTACTATAAAAAATATTGTGCAGTTTTGCGATTGGTTTGGTAATCCCTCTATCTAGATTTCCACAGCAGTCACTTTCGTTCCTTTTCGGACTCCTTAAAAGAAAAGATCCATCTCATCACTTGTCACTTTAGGCTCATTAAAAATCAAAGGTGACTAGAGTAATTTTTAGCTTCTTCTCGACTCTTAAAAATTGAAAAAGCAAGTTGTGTCAAAGCGTCATAAAATTTATGTTAATCAGAATAACGTCACTGTTTCCTCGTTGATCTTAGGTTGAGAAAATGGAGTCGACCAACCAGGGATTTCCCCTTAGGGCAAATCCTAGTCCTTTCTACTCTTGGGGAGATGTTGGTGCACCTCATATGGCCACATTGTCACTTCCACGATTGACAATTGGCCTGTCAATATGGCTCTTCTCGACCTCTGTCATTCCAAGCACCATGATTCGTGAGAAAACAAACTAGCAACCAGATGATACTGAAGTTACCCCCCAACCTTCTACCTTGTTTGTTTCTCCCTCTCCTTCTTCCTCTTCACTTGGTAAAGTTGGTAAAACAAAAAACCAAGTAACTGAGAAGAAGAAGAAAGAGAAGGAGAAGAAGAAGAAGAAGCCAACACCGAAAGGGGGCAACCTTGCACTTTCTGGTGAAAATCCACACACTACACTGTCTAGACCTAAATCTCCATGTGTCGTTTGCAAAGGAGACCACTATCATCGAGATTTTCCTTGCATCCCATGGATCTTAAGGGACTGGTCTCCTCATTTGCACAATCCGGTGTCGTCAACCTCTGATGATCATGTTGAGAGTACACCGTCAACTAGTGAAAATGAAGTCAAAGAACAGAAAGGAAAATATAAATCTCCTTGTAGACTATGTGAAGGCGATCATGCCATCCATTGTTGTCCCTTCATAGACGAAGCTAAAAGATTCTTGGATAACCGTCCTACTTCACTGCTATGGCTTCCTCCTAGATACAAGAAACTTTTGCCAAGTGCATCGCTAGTTGAAAATCCGACTGACACACCTCTGTGGTCGGTCGAAGCATCTATCATTGAAGGTGAACCCTCTAAGTCCACACCAGACTAAAGTCAACAGGTCGAGATGGCAGTCGACCCAGTCTCGTCTTCAGAAGGTCCACCTTCAGATCATACAATGACCAAAGAGAATGAGAATGACACCGTTCAAATCCTCTTCGTAAACACAGACTCCAATGAACATGGGGTCTACCTGTTCCTTTACCGGACGAAGGAAATTCATCGGATTCGTATCCAGCCATTTACTCGATTCCACCTCCAAGCAACCTAGTCATTTCCTTCGACTAGAATCTACTAGGCACACCCCGTCTACCATCTAATGTACCATTCCAAACCATCGTACAAGCTTACAGAATGGTCATGGTCAGTACTATCATAGATGAAGGGGCTTCTGTGAGTATCCTTTCCTCAAGTACTTGGAAAGCGCTTGGTTCGCCATCGCTTCTGCCTGAGATGCAAAATCTGACAAGCTTCGACAAATGAACCAGTCAACCATTAGGAATCCTTCCAAGTTTGCCTATAAATTTGAGAAGCAAAACTGTCTACCTAAATGTGATGGTAGTCCAAGGACCTTTAGATTAAAATCTACTCCTTAGGTGTGATTACATTTATAGCATGGGAGCTATTTTCTCATCACTCTTTCGAGTGATGTGTTTTCCTCATGACGGCAGAGTGGTCCAACTCGTAGACCAACTTTCATTCCCAGCTCACACATAGCTAATAGTCAAATGTCATCCCTAACTGATATTTTTGCCCAGGGAATGTCTCATCAATCTCCAGTCCATCCACTTGATGAGTGCGAGTGATTCGGTGATTGTGACTGAAACCGAGGGGGCATGCACCCCCGTCTGCTTCGGCAGGAAAACCCTAGGTATAAGGTGGGTTTCCGGGTAGGAATATGACTAATATGACACACCTGTCCATTTAGAAAAATTGAATTAGACTGGAATAAGATACCTCCAACAAAAGGTATGCCTTTCGTGACAGAGTAAGTGTTTTGTCTGCAAATTGAAGGGTAGCCTCGAAACTCTACTCCATTATACCTGGGGGCATGCAAACCATTTTGCATGAAAGTGAAAAGTGACCATTTATTTTCTTAGTTTGTAGGTTCTTAACCCTTTAAACTCGTAGGATTTGTCATTCCTAGCTTACATAATGAAAGGATCCAGAGCAAAATTTTGAATGGTGCAAGCTCCCTAAACAATGAACCTATTGATGAGACATCCTTATTATATGACTCGCACGAGGAGGTTTACGCAAAGTTCAAGCTCGTTAAAAAATAAACCTAGCAATGAGCATATGTTCCACCAGAGTTTAAGCTCATTAAAAAATGAACCCACCTTCGGTAAATAACCATTGCAATCACATTATCATCAGCTTTTGAGCCTTGGTCGTTTTCCTACCATCACCTCCACTCTGTTTTAGCCGATCATATGGCTCCATTTGATTGTTTACCCCTTTTGAGGAACAACTGTGACGATTGATTCTATTAGCCATCTTCTTTACACTGCCATGATTGGAAAGTTCCAAACCTTACCTCGAACTAGGTGCTACGCGCAAATATCACTCGTTCCTCAAAAAATGAGTCTTCTTTAATCTCTTCTCATCTCACTCGTAAAATATGAAAAGATTGCCAAGCAATTGGCCTCTCCAGCTCGTTAAAGCGATCAGAAGTGTTATCCCTCCTCTAGATTTTATTTTTGGACATGAGGGATCATTACACAAAAGGATTGAGCGTTTGTCTTGTTCGGCTCATTAAAACTATCGAAAAGTCATCCCTTTCGTATTGTTTTATACTTTTTCAGACTTAAGGGATTACATTACGAAAAAGGAATCCAGGAGTCTTCTTTCCGTCCCTTTTTAGACACTCTAAAATTAAAAAAGGACCGAGTTATCTTTGTTGTTAAACTTGACAAAAACAATAGCGACAAACTTGTCCATGCAGACAAGAACGAGTTTCCCTATCGCTAGGCTCATTAAAACATAGCGACGAGTTTTCCCAAAGGGAAAATTATAGAACAAGCATATGTTATCCTCCTCAAGCTTGACAAAAAATAAAAGAGTACTGGCAGCAATGACTGGGGAAAAATTGGGAAGAAAACTTGAAGAATATACTTTATTGGTAGGAAGTCGCTCTTGAACATGACACTTTCCCTCCATCACCATGATTGAGTCGGGTTGGGTTATTCCGTTCACGAGTCATATTACCATTGGTCCACCATACCATCCATTTTTGGGGTTAACACTACCAATCCATTTCAGTGTCGTTGATATGTTCAAGAGAAGTCACTCAGAGAATTCACCAACCCAGCTTGTGTCTCATCCGCTGCAATACCTTCATGCTTCATTCTTTCATGATCGCCACCCTAAACCCGATATCATCGGATCGTTTTTGCCTCCAAAAAATCATTTTCTCCATTGAAGAGGTGTAGGATTGATATAAACATCATCTCATTCTGATAAGTATTCATGGAGATATGAATTTATTTTGAAGGCTATCAAATTTATTCTATAATCATAGGATACACAAATTCCAAAAGAAAAATGACTTCTCTCAAATATATTATTGTGATTCAAGACTTGCTGATGTGTTTCCTCAATCCATACCTCGGTGAACAATTTTACAATTGAACTCCTTCGAGGTGCACCTCCTGTTTCTAAAACTCCTTATCGTATGAGTATACAGGAATTAACAAAACTCTAAATGTAGCTACAGAACTGATTGATAAAGGATATATCCACCCCACTGTGTGTCCGTGTGTGGACCTCCATTATTGTTCGTAGAAGAATGAAACTCTAAGATTATGTCTAAGATTATGTATTGATTCTAGTGAGCTAAATAAACTAACTATCAAAAATAAATATGGTGTACCTGGAATAATGATTTATTTGATCAAGTTTGGGGGGAAAGCATGTTCTCCAAGATTGACCTAAGATCTATCTATCATCAAATAAAGATTAAGGAAGAAGACATTTGTAAAACATCCTTTTGAACACGTTATGGTCAATAACTCATATCCCAACAAGTTTTATGAGTCTCATGAACAATATTTTTCATCTATACTTCCATAAGTTTGTGTTGATTTTCATTGATGATATATTGATATAGTCTAAGAATGCATTGTACCCTAAGTATAGTAAGCGTGACTTTTACAAAATTATATAGATTATCTTGGTCATGTCATATGAGCTGAAGGTATAGGTGTACACTTGGCGAAAACTAAGACCATTATGGAGTGGGCCACCTTGAAAGAATGTTTCTCATATTAGGTCCTTCTTGGGCTTAGTTCTATACTACCATTGATTCATTGAAGGATTTTCAAAAATTTCTTTCCCATGATTTAGTTACAAAAGAAGGGACCAAATTTCCACTCCAGAGCTGAATGTGACCAAAGCTTTGAGCAATTAAAACATCAACTTACTATGGAACTGGAATTAAAGGAGATCAATCTAGAGAAATATTTTGTTGTTTGTAGATATGCTAGGAAGAAGTTGGTTGAGTATTAACAACCCAAGAGGGGAAGGTTATAGCTTATTAATCCCCCAAATTGAAGGAATATGAGTAGCATTAGTGCAAGCAACAAGTTGTTTAAGTGAATTCTACTTTGAAATAAAGCAGGTTAAGGGGAAATGTGCAGAAAGTTGCATTGTATTTATGAAATACAATTCATCCAAGTTAAGTCAAAAACCTCTCTCATATGATTTGTGTGTTTCTAAGATAGCTACCCGTCTTAGTGGGACTAGCAGCTCTGAATGGACACTAGATTTCCCGATAACAATGGGTACCCTACATCTTCGTCCATACAACACTTGGAAGAGACTCGTTCCGAATGATGAGTGGTGTAAGTTATTTTTTTTCACATACTAGTTCACGGATACCCGGGTCAGTGGGTAGCCACTACGTCCAGGGTTGTTTAACACTGAGTGGATGCCACACAAAGGGCATCAACACCCCTCGACCTATTTACTGACCTGACCCCAAGAGCTTTCAGGATTCGACCGTGTGACCTCCCATTGGCGAGGCACTTGATTTGACCGATTGAGCTAACTCTTGGGGCTTAGTGCTGTAAGTTATTGTAAAGGTAATCTTCCCAATTATGTAGCTGTTGTATGTAGTTGTTGCATCACAAACATTCTTAACCTATCCTCTAGAATTCACCGGTTCATTCTAACCATTTTTCCATTTATCTTAGGCTAGTAATGAGAGAAAAGGGTATTAAAGAAAGTCAATGTAAATTTTACATCCTTCTAGATTACTAGGTTGGGTATTCAATGCAATCTGAAAATTTATCTCATAAAAATATCTCCAATTCAACAGTCTCCTAAGTGGATTTCACTAGTATAAAATGACTGTTTTTTTTTAGCTTATTAACCATCACCATAATTGGGTTATGTAAAATTGTGATAAAATTCAAAGTAATTACCTACCATTTTGAGTGAGGAATAGGAAGTGGTTGTAGTAGTTAGGGGATATCTTGATGTTAGGCCTTCACTAAGTGACATTCCAAATATTTTTCCAAATATTCAATAATATATTTTCTTAAAACCTGCTAGAAATAACCTTTCTTGATGATTGAAAGTAGTTTCTATATCCTTAGGGGACATCATATGGTTTCTTGTGAAATTCATCCAATACAAATTATTTAATAGTAATATAAATTCTATTTATGAAAGTTAACATTATATCCATATCTATGCCATATTCATATTTCTTCCCTTTGTTCTAGGCTTTATTTGCCTACTACCAAAGAAAGATATATTCAGGGTCTTTAAGAGATGCTTCTTTAATCATATGAGATAGGTTTTCGATCACCTTTAATGCCAGTTCCATAGTAAGTCGATGTTTTAATTGCTCAAAGCTTTGGTCACATTCAGCTCTGGAGTGGAAATTTGGTCCATTCTTTTGTAACTAAATCATGGGAAATAAATTTTTGAAAATCCTTCAATGAATCAATGGTAGTATAGAACTAAGCCCAAGAAGGACCTAATATGAACAACATTCTTTCAAGGTGACCCACTCCATAATGGTCTTAGTTTTCTCCAAGTGTACACCTATACCTTCAGCTCATATGACATGACCAAGATACTCTATATAATTTTGTAAAAGTCACGCTTACTATACTTAGGGTACAACGCATTGTTAGACTATATCAATATATCATCAATGAAAATCAACACAAACTTATGGAAGTATGGATGAAAATTATCGTTCATGAGACTCATAAAACTTATTCGGATATGAGTTATTGACCATAACGTGTTCGAAAGGATGTTTTACAAATGTCTTCTTCCTTAATCTTTATTTGATGATAGATAGATCTTAGGTTGATCTTGGAGAACATGCTTGCCCCCCAAACTTGATCAAATAAATCATTATTCCAGGTACACCATATTTATTTTTGATAGTTAGTTTATTCAACTCACTAGAATCAATACATAATCTTAGAGTTTCATTCTTCTACGAACAATACTGGAGGTCCACACATGGACACACAGTGGGGTGGATATATCCTTTATCAATCAGTTCCGTAGCTACATTTACAGTTTTTTTAATTCCTGTATACTCATACGATAAGGAGTTTTAGAAATAGGAGGTGCACCTCGAAGGAGTTCAATTGTAAAATTGTTCACCAAGGTATGGATTGAGGAAACACATCAACAAGTCTTGAATCACAATAATATATTTGAGAGAAGTCATTTTTCTTTTGGAATTTGTGTATCCTATGATTATAGAATAAATTTGATAGCCTTTCCACATGCATTTTCCCAACTGGTTAGGAGTAATAGGACATAACTTAATATTTTTCTTAATTCCTTGAATTCCCTTTCATTTCCAGATTAAGTACAGTAACTAACATATTTTCCCTTATAATATACTAAGGACCAATGTCCTTCCAACCAATCAATGTTATTAACACATTTTATCATCCCAAGGGGACTATATTTAAATTAACATAAATGTGTTGTCTCAAAATATCCACAGGACACTCTTCAATTTTTTTCAACTACCCTTTGCTTTTCCTCTATGGTTAATTGAACTAACCAAGTTTTCTGAAATTTACTCCTTTGGAGTTGGTATCCCTCTAAAACATTAGGACTAACACAGCTTAAGCTAGCACCTAGATCAAACAAAATAGAGATAGGTTGATTAGTGACCATACCTTCACACTCGATCATGGTGGGTTGGTATGGTACTTGATGTTCATCAAGTGCAACATTAATCTTGGGAATTCTCCTAACCACCTCCTCAATTGTGGAAGCTTCTTGCATTTTTGAAAGATGCTCCATTCTTGCTCTATGCTAACAATTTTTATAATAATGAAATTCTCTGCACGAGGAGCACTATAGAGGTTGTTTTTGTTGCTCGTCATTACCACGCTTATTAACTGCCCCAGTCTTCCTATTTTCAGTAGATGCTTGGACCTTTGATTTATTCATTGCTCAAAAATTACTAAAGGGTCTTTGTTGTACATTCCTTACTCTTGCCATTTCTATATGTCTATTTGAGGGCATATTTATTCCCCTCGAGTTCAAACCTCCTCTCGAGTCCTCACTTTTCTGTTTCATTTGCTAGTAAGGGATGCAGATTTTTTGCAGAGTGTCGTCCATTATCTTCTATAATCAAATTCCAACTTCTCCTTCATGAAGTTAGTTGGACTACTAATAAAATGTTTAATATTGGCCTTTTCTTCTTGTATACTATTAGGTCCCTTTAATACTAATGTATTCCATTATTATTGTCATTGTAGCCACTTATTGTTATTGTTGTGCCCATGTTATCCCCATATTTTTATTATTGTGTCCCATATAAGCCACTATTGTTATTGGGGTGCCCTTACATTAATATTGTTATGTGGGCTCTCATTATATTGTGATTTCTTAGACAACTATATATAGAAAGGAGGTCTTGTCATTTGAAACATCCAATAATTGTTCATTTGTTTAATGTAAAGGAGGTTTCCCTCTCAAAGAGGCTAATTTTGAAGTCATGTATATATCTTTTCTTCTGTTTTGTGAGCTCATTGCATAACATTTGGTATGAGACCTTTGGATTCTAGGCTTTCGATGTCTCAAACAAGTCATCGTGGCAGTTTCACTATAAATTTGTTTCTACAAAGTTTCATATCCTGAAATTAAAACCCATTTGAACCAAAATCTTGATGAACCTTACGTACATATTTCAGATTTTGTCTCCGTATATTTTTGGAGATATAATCCAAGGTAGTTAGGGTTTTTGAATTCTCTCGAATTATATCTCAAATAGGTGACCTCGGGAAATCATCATAACTTTCTCTGTGAGAATCATATTTAAATTTTGTAAAAGGGTATAGAAAGATGACAGACTGTAGTATTTTATGTATTGTTTTCAGGTGTGAAGGTTGAAATAGTGACTTCTGGAACTTCGTACAAGTTCACTCTACTGAACTAATCTATAATCTCGTGATCACTGAAGATTTGGATTAATGCTTTCTTGGAGAATCCAATGTTGATCAGACTTGTGGGGTTGGAAAGAGGACTAAGAGGGATATCGCGGGATGAAATTTTAGACCTTGTAGATCCGAAATTACACAAATACAATAGATTCAATATCGAGCTCCTACAAAGTGAAAAAAAGTGTGTAGCCTTTATAAAATTTTCTTAAGTTTGGTTTGAAAAATTAGTTTTAAGGAATTCAAAGGGCATAGTGAAGTGTAATTCTCATTAATTGATGCCTCTAAGAAAGAAAATGGAAACACCTAGTAAGCAAACTGAAAGCTCTAGCATGACTCATGAAGAAGAAGAAGAAATGCAACATGATATATCAAAATTATGAGACCAAGTGTGACAAATGTCACTCTCACAAAAAGTAACAGACGTTAAGATTGATGGTTTAAATAAAGGCATGGAAGCTAAGATGAATGGCATTGAAGCTAAGATGCATGGTGGGATGAATGGTTTAAAGAAAGGTGTGGAAGCTAAGATGAACCACGTGGAATCTAATATGGATGGCATAGAAGATAAGATGGATGGGTTAGAAGTAAACATTGAAGATTGTAACATCCTCCGGGGTAAATGTACACAAAAAAAACATAATAGTAATAGAAATGAAATAAAAATATCAGCCATCAAAATCCATATACACATGAGTACATTTGCACATGAAAATCAAGGGAATGAATGTTTTTCATTAATAATGAAATGAACCAACCAGAGATGGGGCTACCATGCTCCACCCGACCATAGATTGGTTGAACCAAGTCTCTATTCAACCAGTCACCCCCGTGCCATATTCCAAGCACAAATGTCAGATCTCATAGAACACATCAATGAAAACACATACAGGGCTTCTAGAGGCCACCCACCTCAACCCATCAAACAATGATTCCACCTCACGGTCGGACATCACCAAAAACCATCATTAGATTGGTCTCCATCGAAGCCTTCCTTGGCTTCTAGAGTGTTTGGTCAACCAAGGATTCCAAAACAAGTAACTCAACCCACAACTTATACATAGCTTCCAAACCGTTTGTCCAACCAAGGCTTCGACGACTAGAAACTCGACCCATGTTAAGTTATGGTATGTTCTATGCTTATAACAGTTTACTTCTTTTTCTTATTATATTCCATAGATTATCAATCACATGTACATAAATTAAAGTGTAGATAGAACATTAAACGATCAACAGAAAACAAGCCAAGACAAGAGACACAAGATGTGGTGGCTAGCTAGGGACAAACCCCACAATATGTGGGGAAAACCTTTGATCAAATCTTCTTTTATCTTCAATAATTTAGTAGAGAGAAATAGTACAATAAATCTAATTTATATCAATAGTGGGAAACCCTAGACGAGCACCATCAACATTAGCGGCTTCATCATCAAACTAGGGCAGATGATATCTCACAAACCGACTGTCAGATCGGCATGATTCCACCACCAAAAGTTGTGGCTTCTAGAGGAGGTTTAGATGAACCTACAACATAGTTCATATGAAAAGATATTATAGTCCACGCAGGTCAATCTTTACTTCTGCATTTGCAGCTTTAGTTTCGGCAACTTCCGGCTTCAAACTAGGGCTGACAATATCTTGCAAACCGTCGGAATCAGATGATCTTTATATCAATCCTACACCTCTTCATGAGAGGAATCTAATAAAAATATTATCAGCCATGAATAAGATGACCCACATGAAGTTTTGCCCTAGTTTCCAATTTTAACACTCCCTCTCAACTAGGGAGACCTTCGTCTGCAATCTGTCTATTGGTCGTTACTATTCATCCACCAAATGCACTATCCTATACAGCCTCACACTTGCCCTGCTCTACTCTATTCTACCTATTCTACTTTGTCTTATTCTGACTTGTAATAATCTGTATGGCTCTGCTCTATTATGCGCTACTCTACTTTGTTCTGTTCTGCTTTGCTTTTGTCCAAATTATGAAGAAGAAGAAATTATCGAGGATGTATCATACTAACTCAAAGTCAGCCTTAAAGTATGTACCACTGGTCCCAGACCAGTCTCAACCAATCTGAATTCATTGTTATAGTGAGTACAACTTGACTAGTCCCAAACCAGTATCATCCTCCACTGACTCAAAGTTAGTCTCAGAGTGCGTACCACTAGTCCCAGATCAATCTCAACCGACCTAAAGTCAGCTTCATAGTAAGTACCACTCCTACCACTAGTCCCAGACCAGTATTGGAGTCTTAGAGAGTCTACCACTGGTCTCAGACCAGTCTCAACCGACCCAAAGTCAGCGTCATAGTATGTACCACTCTCACTGGTCCCAGATCAGTACTGCACTGACACGAAGTCAGTCTCAGAGTATGTACCACTGGTCCCAAACCAGTCTCAACCAACCCAAAGTAAGTGTCATAGTATGGTACAACTCCTACAACTCGTCCTACACCAGTATCATTGATCCCAAATCAATGAAGGTCATCCTACCATAGGCAGTACGGTAGATACAACAATGCATCCATCGGTACTACTATGGTCCCTAACTTCATTTCCCTACTCATTGATCAGATGAGAGGTACTTCCCATGAGTCCAAAACTGCATGGGTAGGATGCCTCAACAGGAGAACTAATCAATCCTGTCCTCATAGGAGAACACATCAATCCTGCTACAAATGCCATGGAGAACACATCAATCTAGGTTTCCATATTCCAAGCACAAATGTCAGATCTCATAGAACACATCAATCAAAACTCATACAGGGCTTCTAGAGGCCACCCACCTCAACCCATCAAACAATGATTCCACCTCACGGTCGGACATCACCAAAAACCATCATTAGATTGGTCTCCATCGAAGCCTTCCTTGGCTTCTAGAGTGTTTGGTCAACCAAGGATTCCAAAACAAGTAACTCAACCCACAACTTATACACAGCTTCCAAACCGTTTGTCCAACCAAGGCTTCGACGACTAGTAACTCGACCCATGTTAAGTTATGGTATGTTCTATGCTTATAACAGTTTACTTCTTTTTCTTATTATATTCCATAGATTATCAATCACATGTACATAAATTAAAGTGTAGATAGAACATTAAATGATCAACAGAAAACAAGCCAAGACAAGAGACACAAGATGTGGTGGCTAGCTAGGAACAAACCCCACAATATGTGGGGAAACCCTTTGATCAAATCTTCTTTTATCTTCAATAATTTAGCAGAGAGAAATAATACAATAAATCTAATTTATATCAATAGTGGGAAACCCTAGACGAGCACCATCAACATTAGCGGCTTCATCATCAAACTAGGGCAGATGATATCTCACAAACCGACTATCGGATCGGCATGATTCTACCACCAAAAGTTGCGGCTTCTAGAGGAGGTTCAGATGAACCTACAACATAGTTCATATGAAAATATATTATAGTCCACGCAGGTCAATCTTTACTTCTGCATTTGCAGCTTTAGTTTCGGCAACTTCCGGCTTCAAACTAGGGCTGACGATATCTTGCAAACCATCGGAATCAGATGATCTTTATATCAATCCTACACCTCTTCATGAGAGGAATCTAATAAAAATATTATCAGCCATGAATAAGATGACCCACATGAAGTTTTTCCCTAGTTTCCAATTTTAACACTCCCTCTCAACTAGGGAGACCTTCGTCTGCAATCTATCTATTGGTCGTTACTATTCATCCACCAAATGCACTATCCTATACAGCCTCACACTTGCCCTGCTCTACTCTATTCTAACTATTCTACTTTGTCTTGTTCTGACTTGTACTAATATGTATGGCTCTGCACTATTATGCACTACTCTACTTTGTTCTGTTCTGCTTTGCGTTTGTCCAAATTATGAAGAAGAAGAAATGATCGAGGATGTATCATACTAACTCAAAGTCAGCCTTAAAGTATGTACCACTGGTCCCAGACCAGTCTCAACCAATCTGAATTCATTGTCATAGTGAGTACAACTCGACTGGTCCCAAACCAATATCATCCTCCACTGACTCAAAGTCAGTCTCAGAGTGCGTACCACTAGTCCCAGATCAATCTCAACCGACCTGAAGTCAGCTTCATAGTAAGTACCACTCCTACCACTAGTCCCAGACTAGTATTGCAGTCTTAGAGAGTCTACCACTGGTCTCAGACCAGTCTCAACCGACCCAAAGTCAGCGTCATAGTATGTACCACTCTCACTAGTCCCAGATCAGTACTGCACTGACACGAAGTCAGTCTCAGAGTATGTACCACTGGTCCCAAACTAGTCTCAGCCGACCCAAAGTAAGTGTCATAGTATGGTACAACTCCTACAACTCGTCCTACACCAGTATTATTGATCTCAAATCAATGAAAGTCATCCTAGCATAGGCAGTACGGTAGATACAACAATGCATCCATCGGTACTACTATGCTCCCTAACTTCATTTCCCTACTCATTGATCAGATGAGAGGTACTTCCCATGAGTCCCAAACTGCATGGGTAGGATGCCTCAACAGGAGAACTAATCAATCCTGTCCTCATAGGAGAACACATCAATCCTGCTACAAATGCCATGGAGAACACATCAATCTAGGTTTCCATGGAGAACACATCAATCCAAGCCTCACAGGAGAACACCTCAATCCTGCTACAATCACCATGGAGGACACATCAATCCAAGCCTCATAGGAGAACTAATCATCTTGCTACAAAGGAGAGTGAATCATCCTATTCCACAAGAGAGTGAATCATCTTGTCCCACAAGAGAGCGAATCATCTTGTTTCATAAGAGAGAAAATCATCTTGTTCCAGTGCACACCACCAGGGGATGGTAACTCACCCTATGGTCGTATGTTTCTCCAGTAAGAACAGCAAGCCCTCAGAGCTCCTAGAGCTCAATGTATGCAACATACAGGACCCTTGTACAAGGGTTTCTTGATGACTCCAAGTCATTTGGGAAAATCACAGATTAGATCTTTCCTCAGGGATTTGACAAGGTGTATCAACGTGTACATCATCTTAATGTGATGGAGCCTCCTTGCTCATCGACTTACCATATCCTAGATGATGTTTATATACTAAAGCAATCGACGAATACGAGATTCCTCAATAATCGAATCCCACCTCTGGTTGTTGTAGAGAATCATAGTGGTATGTGCTCAAACAACTCACTGAAAATTTTCCACAACTAGGCAGCTCCATACAAGATCATACTCGTAGATATGTATCCGGTCTTGGTGGTGCTTATGGAAACCGACTTCTACTTCCTTCTCATCCATTATATCGAAGCAGAATCCAAAGACAAACAACACTAAAAAGTGCTCCAGTGATCCTCCACACTACCTACCTAATCAACATTCAAATAATCATGTAGTTTCATATTTCCAGCAGTGTATCTCAATCCATTAGTAATTGTGCCATGAAGATATCTTATAAGATTCCTCGCATCAATTCAGTGAGGCTTAAACAAATATGAGCTCATAATGCTAACTACAAAACATATGTTCAGATGGAGGTTCACTAAGAACATTAATGTGAATGAGTTTATGAAACTCAAAGGCATTTCCCAAATCTGGTTCGACATCACTACCATATAACTCCTAAAACTTAATATCCTCGAGGTAGTCATAGGCTTGCAATCCATCATACCAAATCTTTCCAATATCATTACCACATATTTTCCTTGAGATAGGAAAATTTCCCTTGACTTCTACCGTACTTCAAGTCCTTGGTCCTTCATTTCAAATTCAAAAGCCAACTCCCTCTTACATTTGTGAATGAGAGGGTCTGCACCTATTAGAAAGAGGTCATCCACAT